>SNQJ01S0036214.1:0-14606 GCA_010110895.2 Picea sitchensis
TTGTGTTGAAAAAATGAGAGTGAAAATCTCTCATTTATACAAAACCTTGACCAAATTTTACATTTTAGGTCAGGTAAAAAGGCGGACAAGGCCAAATTATCAAAATCATATTGTTTTACATTAAATTGTCAAATAAAAAACCTAAATAAGTATAAAAGAGAGTAAAATCCCCTCTAAGGGAGGCGCTAGCCCTTTCTAGGGAAAATGAGACATCCTAGAGAAAAATGTTAGCCCTCCAGGGGCTTCTCCAACATGCCACACGCGTCGCCTTTGCCTAGTCTGCCTCCAAAGATGTCCAATAGGTTGGATGAAATCATGGTCATCAAAGGTGACGTCCCAGGCCTTCCAAGGCCAACGTCTCAGTGAAAAGGGCTCATCCCCCTAGGCTAAGTTATGTCAGAGTGCCTCTAGTGGAACGCCCTCTTCTTCTCTGGTGCAAAGACTCTGATTAACCTCTATCCTATCTCTACCCCATGATGGGGTCTCAACATCCATCTTGTGGGCTCTTCAATCCCATGGAGGTCTGAACTGATCATCTCCCCATGTGTACCAGTCCAAATGGTACCTGTCCGTCGGGTATGGTCCTGCACATCAAAGGCTACGCCCTCCATGGGCTCATCGGTCACAGGGATCATGGAAATGTCAATCACATTTCATCATTAATATTATTAAACAGATGCATAAAATCCCTAATACATCAATCAATAGCTCAAAGATGTTACACAAGCCTTCAATACAAGTCTGGGGAAAAGGACAAGGCTTCCTATTGGGCTAGTGTCCACAAAAAAAGGCAAGTTCCCAGAAAGACCTCTTCCAAGCCATGTAAGTGGGTGGTGTGGTTAGGGGATGTCCAAGCATGTGGGTGAAATGATGTCCAAGGGTGCAAATATGTTACCTGTGGGTGCCTTTGTAGAAGGTGATCTATCCCTGTCATGGATGCATTTTTTCCAAGCCCATTCTTGCCTTTATTCTTTTTATTCTTTTATTTGCTTTTTTTGTTCAAATTCTAATCAGGGGACACTGCCTTGGCATGGTGACCAAAGATGATAGTGTTACCCACAAGTACTTTCACATAGATGAGAAGGTTGGCTCATGATGAGACCCCCTTTCCCTTGGCCATGCAACCAAGAGTCACTGCCCTGGCATGGTAACCAGCTGGTGGCAATGCCATACTACTATGTACCCATGGACCTAATAGGTTGGCCTGTGATGAGACCCCCCATCCTCTAATTAGGTCTTGTTTTATTATTTTTTCGGGTCCCTCTTGTTTCTTGCCGAGAATCTTTTTATTTCTTTCTCAGGGATCCCTAGGCGAAGCATCTCGAGGTTCATTTTTAGGATTTTATCTTTTACTAGCTTGCTTTTACCTTCCGGGCCTTTAGCCCCTTCTTCCATGAGGTAAGGTGCAGTCCTGAAATAGGTCAACCCAATGCCTGGACAAGGGGAATGGGATAGGTGAGCAGGAAACAAGATGTAAGAGTGGTTCTATGATGGGAGTGGATGATGGCTTTTCAGAAATCCCCCCAGTGGAAAACCAAAACCTATAGACAAAGGATTGCTAGGGCACCCTGTCAATCCCCCCAAACATGGTCAAGTGAGAAAATGTAAGATCCAAGTAGTTGTTAGAGATAAAAGGAATCATATGCATATATTTAAAGGTTTTAATGATCAAAGGTGACACATACCATGATACCTAGACCAATTACCTCATGGAAAAAGAACCTCTTATGATACAGGACCAAGCCGATGGTGATGGATGTTGTTGTTGCTGACCAGACAAAGACAGTGGAAGAAGAAAAGGTGGGCCCTCCAGGGCCATGCTCAGGTCAATCCTACTCTCGGTACTCCATGTCTAGGACCTATGGGCCCTCAAGACATGATCTCCTAGTTATCCCTAAAAAGTGGGGATAACAGAGACTAGACATAAATGATGAGCACCATGTGTGGTCTATCTAGGATCGTTCTAACTATGTAATACAATTGGTATCTTCTCTTCCTCCTCTCTCAATTAAGACTTTTTTTTAATATCTTTAGCAACATATCTATAATCCTCTGCATTATAAGAACACCATTACCCAAAACCATAAAAGATCTTGTTAGATCCTAGCATTGAAATAACACAACATACAATGTGGGTTCATACACAATAGATTAGAATGAATAACAAAAGATATGTCTTATAACACCAACATAATTTGCATAACATAAAAAGAAAATTATTTGTTGGTTTTCAATTCAAGACAAACCTTGCCGACATGTATCTGTCTATAATATAGCATGGATACCACAACAAACAAAGAGAAAAATGTATGATAATAAATATATAACGTGGGTTCCCACATAATGCTAAGATTGACAAAGAATAGATTTGACACATATCTAGCTATAACATTGATATGATGCAAATTGCATGCATTACATAAAAACCAAAGTATAACCTCGGTGTAACAACATAATGTCGGTATCTCGTATTACTGAACCTATTGACATATATCTAGCTATAATTTTGTTGCAGCGACCATGACTTGCATTAGCCAAAAAAATATCTCGAGTATACTTAAAATATTCCAATAAATGCAAGGGTTGTGCATTCTCTAGTTTCTTTGGATTTATGTTGACATCATACAAAATCCTCATTTTTTTCTTTGACATAGTAAATAGATTCATTGCATAGTCTAGACGGACCAATTCTCATGTCCTGAAGTCCTAAAGACATTCAAAGAGAATAACAAAAATTTTAAATTGAATGTGCCTTCCCTAGAATAACTCCCAAGTCAAGTCTGTGAAATTATAGGAACCTTCAGGAAGTTCTTGTGGCATCATCCCAATTAATTTTGTGGGAATTAACTCAAGTGTTTGTCCAACCATGAGTAATGTTGCAAGTAGATCATATTTCACACAAAGTTGAGATGCAAGCAAAGTTTTTATTTCTAATTCCATGACAATGATACTTGGAACACTGATACCGAGACAAAAGTCTTCTTATTTGACTTGATAAAACTATTTCAGATAAAATCAGATGCATTGGATGACTTCCTCAAACATATTTTGTATTCTACTAACATTTTGAAACTGGGTTATTCTTTGGGAAATGATTTGAATTAGCTCTTCCACTCTTATGGATCTTTGAAATGTTTCCACTACTGTGAAGCTACCATAGACGTTAAGAAGTTTTAGGATTCTCTTGCGAGGGTCTTTCTAGCCTTACAATGAGGATATTGAACGGTCATTTAAACAAAATTACAAGAATGGGTAATTAGATGAAGCGTCCCTTAGACTATAATCAGTTGCAATATGTAGTTCTTGATGCAACTATCATTCTTTCTATATTCAATGTGACTAAGCGAATTGCCATAAATAGAAGCTTTGAAATCCTCAATAGTGAAAAGTATCGTGAAAGTGAAATCCAAAATTAGAAGTTGTCATAAGTGATATGTAATCTATGTCGTTTCAATTATGCATGTTAATTCACAAGTTGTAGGTTGGGAAAAGTATGACTGAACCACCAAAGTGGAAAAAACTTTGAGAACACATACCCACTGTCACCTTAGGCAGGTATTCCCATCACTTTAGAGATGATAGAATCACCTCAAGGGGGGAATCCCGGGGAACCTATGGGGAAATGAGATGGAAAGTGAGATGTATGAATGGAAGCCCCTATAGATCAAGTTACTAGATGGAAGAAGGCTTAACAATGAGTTTTAGAAAAGTTTTAAGGTTGTCAAGTCCTTGGGTACCTACTGAGAGTGTTAGCACCAACCCAAGACACAAGAAAAAACAATTGTGCGTAGTATACGTTAGGTGGACAAGCAATTTAATCTTGTTGTCCCTAATTGCATCAATAAACAAGGATGTATATCAACAATAAAATCAAGTAACTACTACAAATTAAACCACTTAAAGCATCAAAGATTAGTTGAGTTATGAATCATAAAACATGTAGATACATTCTCAACACTTTAGCACAATTTTAGTGGTATTTAGATGGTTGTAAAGATAAGTTTTCAAAGTATATTTATGACAGCCAAGTGGTTGTATCAGTGTTTTTCTACAACTACAATTTTTACCCAAAGAAATCAACCAAAATATTTCCCAACAGTAGCAAACATCAAGTAGATTTATAATAGCAACTTTCCAACTAATTCCAACGGTAAAAGAGTGAGAAATTGAGCTCGAAAAAAGAGAGTTTGCTACAACCCTAATGGTTATAGCGTAAATTTATAACCACAACAAGAAACACTTAGCCAATTAAGACACCCTAGGGGCAATAGAAAGCCTAAAACATCAAGGAAAGAAAGCAATTTGAACAAGTTGATTCCTTCGTGTTTTCACTTATCCCAATGCAATGATTGTATTTCTCCAATGCAAATTAAAAATGATTAGTGCCTTACTATTGGGTTGTGGGGTCAAATAATTTGAAGACTAGACTAAGTCCTTGGGAGTGTAAATCCTCTTACTCCCCAAGGAAATGTAGGTTCACTAAGAAGTTCTAAGAGGGTGTAGGCCCTTTTACTTCTCTTAGCAAAACCCTATGCACAAATATGACCTTGGATATAAGAGCTTGATCCACAAAGAACCTAGGGGTGTAACTGTTGAAATATTGTAACTGCAAAGTGTATTATACTCATTATTATTATT
The DNA here is from genome assembly GCA_010110895.2 of Picea sitchensis. NCBI lineage: Eukaryota > Viridiplantae > Streptophyta > Pinopsida > Pinales > Pinaceae > Picea > Picea sitchensis. The sequence continues at coordinate 4,639 of SNQJ01S0036214.1, forward strand.
ATTTGAGTCATTTATTTATAGATCAAATCCCCTTTTGTGGATTGATCATGTTGGGCATTGCAATTGACCAAATACCCTTTTGTGGATTGGTCGAACCCTAAATATAATATGCAAATTGAGAAGTCTCCCCCCAGGCTAATTAAAGTGGTTTTAACCACTAAGAAGACAAGTCGGCCCTGCCTAGTGAAGAGACACCTTTCCAACACCTGCCATCTTGTATAAATAAAGGAAGTCATCACCTCATTATCACACTCATTCATTCGCTCACTTAGTGAAAAAGTTTGGTAGCTGCAGTTGGGAGAAGAAGGAAGAGAGAGGTGCATTGCTCAGTGGAGGATATTCTCTAAGTGTTTGGTTTATTGTCTTGGCATTGTATTGGCTATCTATATTAAGGAAGTTTTTGTTGGGTTTTCTTCCCCATGAGGGTTTCCCAAGATAAATGTTGTGTATCTTGTGATTGTGTTTCTCCTAGTGATCCTACCTATGCTATTGTTATCTAGTAAATTGAAAAGAAACCTAATAATATCTCAAAACTTAACATGGTATCAGAGCTTATGTGTTCCATGATGAGTTGAAGCACATAGAGATCCAATATCACTTCATTCATGATATGTTGCAGAGAGGAGCCATAAATCTCCAATATGTTGGCATAGATGAACAAGTTGTTGATGTGTTGACCAAGCCTCTATCTCGTGTAAAGTTTAATCACTTTCGAGACAAGATTGGTATAGTCTGAAAGGAACTCCCTCAAAAGGGGGAGGAGTGTTGATGATACTATGGTATCCTAACCAATAGCGGGTAGCTCAGTTAGGATTTTATATCCTAGGGGACTAATCATCCATGGACAGATCCCGAAGGTCCGTAAGGATGGGCTGTCAGATTACTTGTGCATGTATATGCTAGCTTTGGTTAGTAGTGGTAGCTCTGCTAGGATTTTATATCCTAGGGAATATTTTTATTCTTGGGAAGATCTGTTGGATCTGTCAGAGTACCACAAGATGTTGTTGATGCCAGCCTAGTGCTGAAGATTTCCAGCTTTGTGTTGATGTTGTTGATGCTATCCTAGTGCTAAATATTTCCATATTCGTATTGATGTTGTTGATGCAAGCCTCATGCTAAATATTTTGAGCTTCATGTTGATGTTGTTGATGCCAGCCTTGTGCTGAATATTTCCAGCTTCGTTTTGATGTTGTTGATGCTAGCCTCGTGCTGAAGATTTCTAGCTTTGTGCTGATGTTGTTGATGCTAGCCTCATGCTGAAGATTTTCAACTTCGTGCTGATGTTGTTGATGCCAACCTCATGCTGAATATTTCCAACTTCGTGTTGATATTGTTGATGCTAGCCTTGTGCTGAATATTTCCAGCTTTGTGTTGATGTTGTTGATGCTAGCCTCATGCTAAAGATTTCTAGCTTCGTGTTGATGTTGTTGTGATGCCAACCTCGTGCTGAATATTTCCAGCTTTGTGTTGATGTTGATGAGATGCCAGTTTCATGCTAAAGATTTTCAGCCTAGTGCTGATGTTGATGATGTTCCAGCCTTTGTGTTGTGAAGTTATTGTTTTTGATGTTGTATCAACCTTGTGTTGTTATTGATGATGATGATGTATTAGTGTTATACTAATCCATGTTGATGTAGATGATGATGATGCCACTTGATATTATTACTAAAGATAATGACGATGATGCCACTTCAACTTCTTGCTGAAGATGATGATGATGATGCCACTTCAGCTTCTTGTTGAAGATGATGGCGATGATGTTATTTCAACCTTAATGTTGAATATGATGATGTTACTTTAGCCTCATGCTAAAGATGTTGATGATATTACTTTAGCCTCATGATAAAGAAGATGATTATGTTACTTTAGCCTCATGCTAAAGATGATGATGATGTCACTTTAGCCTCATGCTAATGAGGATGATGATGCTACTTCAGCTCCATGATGTGAACGATGATGATGAGAAATTTTTTTGATGATTTATAGATATGCTAGTCAGTGTTCTAGATGATGTTGATGTTGTTGCCCTCTCTCTCTCCTGATGATGTTGTATAATACCCTTCTTGTTAAGGGGGAGTGTTAAAATATTGTAACTGCAAAGAGTATTCTACTCATTATTATTATTATTTGAGTCATTTTTTTATAGATCAAATCCTCTTTTGTGGATTGATCATGTCGAGCATTGTAATTGACCAAATCCTCTTTTATGGATTGGTCAAACCCTAAATATAATTTGAAAATTGAGAAGTCAGCCCCCAGGCTAATTAAAGTGGTTTTAATGACTAAGAAGACAAGTCGGCCCTGCCCAGTGAAGAGACACCTTTCTAGCACCTACCAGCTTGTATACATAAAGGAAGCCAACACCTCATTATCACACTCATTCATTCGCTCACTCAGTGCGCAAGTTTGGTAGCTGCAGTTGGGAGAAGAAGGAAGAGAGAGGCACATTGCTCAATGGAGGATATTCTCTTAGTGTTTGGTTTATTGTCTTGGCATTGTATTTGCTATCTATATTAAGGAAGTTTTTGTTGGGTTTTCTTCCCCATGAGGGTTTCCCAGGATAAATTTTGTGTATCTTGTGATTGTGTTTCTCCCAGTGATCCTACCTATGCTATTGTTATCTAGTAAATTGAAAAGAAACTTAATAATAGCTCAAAAGTTAACAGTAAGCCCTTTTACTCCCTAGAGTTTGTGAAACAAACAAAGGTGAACTTGGAGGGTATATGTCCTTGTAGTTCTTCAAGAAACCTTGCAATTAATGGCCTTTCACAAGCAAATAAATGAAATCTTGGGGAGGGTGTATGCCATTATACTCCTCCAAGGATTCATCCACTAACAATTATGGAAGAAGCAAGAATTTTAGACAACAAGTGAATAATTTCCTTACCAATTCCAAATAGAAGCAATATCAAACCCTACATTACCAAGAAAATTCCACCAACAAGCATGAGAAAAAGCCTCCAATTGTAGCGCACCACTTTTATCCATCAATGGAAAAAGAAAACCATAAAAATTGCAAGAGAGAGATGAAATGCTCCAATAATAGAGAAAATTTCAGCTAAGTATCCTTCTCCTCAAGGGAGAGTTATCTTCAAATGAGATACAAATCATCTCTATGTATACTAAAACTTTAAAACATAGTTTGTCCACACAATTAGGGTAAAACATAAGATAAGAGGTCAACAACCCTTATCTTACCCCTTAAAATAAATAATAATATTTAATTTGTACTTTTTCACATTAGAAACCCTAAAATAAGATGATGTCACCCCTTTAGGGAGACATTTTGGCACTTGGATCAAGCCGTTGGAGTTGGAGAAGAATGAAAAGGCCTCCAAAGGCCACTTGTCATCCCTCCAAGCCTCTTCTTCATGGTTCAAATCCTTCATTCCTTCAAAACATGCTACGTGTCAATGAACAACACCTCTATCGCCACCAAACCCCCTCAAGCATGATGTCAACCCTCCGAAAATGTTTCTTTTCCTCTCTTAGAAAATTAATTTGGGTACTAGGGGATAGGTAAGGTCATCCATGATGTCTTCTAGGATTCTAAAGGCAATCCATTGTGATCTATCATGTGGGCCCTTGGCATCCAACCTACGGGCTTCAATCCCTATGGAAGCCCAAGCTAGGCTTGTTCCTCCAAATCTATCCACCAACAAGGTCCTGTAAAACAAAAGGGTATTCCTTCCAAATATCTCAAGTCAAAGATATCATTACAAGTGTAAAACACATCTAATAAACAAGGCACCTAATCATGTGCATCAAAACTACCTCATTGAATTAAAAAAATGCTTAAAGACCCTATACAATTGGCCAAGTTTAAGTATGGGAGGGGTGTCATAAAAGTCCTATTGGGTAGATCAAAACCCTCAAGTAGGGGATGATCCCAAGGATGGCCTTTCAAGGTTATGTAATGGATGATGAGGTGGAAAGAGATTTAGACTTCATAGTCCAATGAGTTTCATGACATACAAGGGCTTGTATTATCTCATTTATGGGTGCCTTTGTAGAGGGTGTGTGGCACCTTTGTTTGTGATGAACTTTTTCCAAGCCCATCTTCTTTCCATTCTTATATTTATTTCATGTTTTAAGGAACAAGTTGAAGAACATTGTCCTAGCTTGGTGTCTAGATAACAACAATGTCATTCAAAAATACCTTACAAAAATGAGAAATTTGGCTCGTGATGAGACCCCCTTTCTCTTAGTTGTGTAGCTGAGAGCCACTACCCTGGCTCGATGACCAGATGAGGTAATTTCATACTGCTAAATACCCATTATCATGATAGGCCGACTCGAGATGAGACCTCCCATCCTCCACTAACCCTTTAAGCATTTACTTTCATTTATTTTTGTAGGTCCCCCATTTCTTAAAGAGAAGGGTTTCATTTCTTTCTCGGGGATCCTTGGGTGAAGCATCTGGAAGGTCTATATTCAGGATTTTATCTTTTTAACCAACAACAATCCCTGTGGGCCTTTAGCCCCTTCTTCCCATGAAATGAGGTACATGCCCTTCTTGGGTCACTAAAGTCAAAGGGCCTAGAAGAAGACAATATGATGAGAGTGTAAGAAGCAAAAGGTGGTAATTATGGTCGAGGATGGTATGATAACCCCTTAAGGGACCCCTAGTCACAAACCTTCCCCACATGTTGGCCACTTACTAGGAAATCTATGACACTCACCAAGGTGAAACATGGTCAAAAGCATAATGTCCAAGCAAGCATTCTATAATCAAAAGAAGTTCAAATACAACATGTTTAAATGCCTTAAATATTAGGGTGATTACCTGCCACAATACCTGACTTGTACCGCATGGAGAAAGACCCATATGCCTTCCAAAAGATAGCTGGTGTGGTTGATGCACTGATAATGGATCATAATGTGGTGATAGAGTGAGCTTCCGTATGTGAAAGTGGACATTTCTAGTGATGTTATCTCTCGACATTCCATATCTGCAACCTAAGGGCCTCAAGGAATCATCTCCTTAGTTATCCCACAAAATGGGGATAACATTTGGCTCCTACTTGGGGACATGTGCTCATCGTAGAGTGCATGAGAATCACAATAGATCATGTTAGAGCTATTCCTATGTTGAAAAAAATAATCGTAAAATATAGGGTGGTTCTATCACCCTTCGTCCATATACATCAAAATATGAACCAAAAAAGAAAATTTTATCATTTTTTCAAAAAATTCTAAACTAAGCATGAAATCAATATGCAAGTAGAAAAAAATGAAATGTGAAATGTATCTAAACTAATATGAGCAATCAATATGCAAATGATAGGAAAACAAGATGACCTACCTACTTACATGGGGGCCTTGGGGCCCTGATGATCAAGAAATATATGATATCAGGTGAATTCATACAACCAGTGTAACCGATTGATCATATCATCAAAGTATCTCCCCCTGTGCGTAATCATGTGAAACAAAAAATATAATTCCAACACAAAATGATCATGAGAATAAATAAATATATAATTAATCATAAAATGAAATTCATGGAGATGGGTGGGAGGGCGGAAATCATGCTAGAAATAGAAACCATCAGCCTAGTCATCCTGCCTAAAGGTGTAACCATAAGCACAATCAATCCATCTCTGAAGAGGGATACTATATGTAGACGATGGCTCATCTTCATCCTCATGAACATGATCAATGCTTCCTGAAGACCGAAAAGAAATGAGAGATCCCAAGGATACCTTGTGATTTCCTTGAGAAGAAAGGATGAGGTAAGAGATAAGCTCAGGTCTAGAGAAAGAAAAACACGTCCTCTTCATCAATGAATCCATGTAGAAATCCTCAATATGAAAGTACTTCCTCTTTGTAGAGTGAGCCTCTGATCGCTATGAGATGGTCAAATCTTGGTATTCTTCCAAAATTGAGGACAAAAGTGGTTGAGAGTCCTCAAATAAATCTATAATCATGTCATCATCAGGCTCCCAAACATATGAATCATTTAAGCATGAAAAGTAGTCATATGAAGATGACAACTCAAACCCGTTTTCTTGAGGGATACCCTCAATGTCATAAATGTGATCTCTATAAAAAATGAGACGACCAAAATCCCACCTGTGTCTACGAGTTTGTACTAAAGTGTCTATATGCTCATCAACCATATGTAAAGGTCATTTCACAAGACCATAAACAAAAATGACCATCTAGTTGTTTTCGTGTGCAGGAGGAGTAAAGGCATGGATGCCTTCATCAAGAGGAAGGGCATATGCAAGCACTTCATCTTTGTCAAATGTATCATCCACATCTTCAACACGAGAACATTCATCGAGATCTTCTTGGTAACTTTCTTCATATGTCTGTCCTTCGAGCACTTCTTCATTTTCAAGGGCTAGTTCTTTGGCAGTAAATAACTCTCTTATACGGCTCATCAACTTTGTTAGCAGCCTTTTCCTTTTCCATCTCTAAAAGTGACATCTTTGAGGAACAACAAGTTCTGGATGAGGGTTCCTCTCATGGTGCCATATTTCGATTGACTAAAAATACACCTCAATGGAGTCGCTAGATGAGATCAAGGCTCATCAAAGGATGGAAAGGGGAAACAAAGAAAGGCAAGTTCTGGGAAGGTGGAGTCGCCAGATGATCTTCAAGAAGAGTTCATCAAGGGTTGAAAGGGAATGTACTTTAGGTGGAGTCACCAGGAAAGCCAGGGAAAAGGCTTTGGGATAGCTTTCCAAAGTGTTGTTAGGGTTCATAAGAGGATTCAAAATCCTCCCTGGAAACAACGCCAAAATTTTATCGCACAACTTGTAGGTTGGAAAAATCTCGATGACCCTAGGGGGAAATGAGATGGAAAGTGTGATATATGAATGGAAGCCCCTATATGTCAAGTTACTACATGGAATAAGTCTTAAGAATGAGTTTCAGGAAAGTTTTAAGGTTTCCAAGTCCTTGGGTACCTACTGAGAGTGTTTGTACTTGCCTAAGACACAAGAAAAATCAACTGTTCGTAGTATATGTTAGGTGGAAAAACAAGTTAATATTGATGTCCCTAATTGCAGCAATAAACATGGATGTATATCAGCAATGAAATCAAGTAACTACTGTAGATTAAACCGCTTAAAGCATCGAATATTAGTTGAGTTATGAAGCATAAAACATGTAGATAATTTCTCGACAGTTTAGCACAACTTTAGTGGTATTTAGATGGATGTAAAGATAAGTTTTCAAATTATATTTATGACATCCAAGTAGCCATAGCAATGTTTTTCTACAATAGAAACTTCTACCCCAAGAAATTAGCCAAAATATTTCCCAACAATAGCTAACATCAAGTAGATTTATAGTAGCAACTTTCCAACTAATTCCAATGATAAAAGAGAGAAATTGAGCTTGAAAAGGATTTTTTGTTGCAGCCCTAATGGTTGTAGCATAAATTTATAACAACAAAAAGAAACACTTAGCCAATTTAGATGCCCTAGGGGAAATATAAGTCCTAAAACATCAAGGAAAGAAAGAATTTTTAACAAGTTGATTCCTTCGTGTTTTCATGTATCCCAATGCAACAATTTTATTTCTCCAATGCAAATTAAAAATGATTAGTGCCTTACTATTGGGTTGTGGGGTCAAGTAATGTGAAGACTAGACTAAGTCCTTGGGGGTGTAAATCCTCTTACTCCCCAAGGCAATCTAGGTCCACTAGGAAATGCTAAGAGGGTCTAATCCCTTTTACTTCTCTTAGCAAAACCTTATGCACAAATATGACCTTGGTTGTAAGATATTGATCCACAAAGAACCTAGGGGTGTAAGCCCTTTTAATCCCTAGGGTTTGTGAAACAAACAAAGGTGAACTTGGAGGGTATACATCCTTGTAGTTATCCAAGCAACCTTACAATTAATGACCTTTCATAAGCAAATAAATGAAATCTTGGGGAGGGTGTATGCCCTTATACTCCTCTTGTTAGAATTAAAGAGATGTGCTCATTTTACCATAGACAATATCACTAGTGTCACCCAAACATAGGCATGCATCCACCCCCGAGAACCATAACCTTTTCTAGATAGAATGATTTTGGAAGCAACACTAGAACCAATAGATAACCAAGAGAACTCATCTTTCTCCAAATATAGCTCACCAAACAGAATGTCCCAAAGCCACATAACAAGAACAATACTTAGCTACAACAATTGCAATTGCACTTACCAAGAATACCACCAAGAACCATCACCAAGAATACCACCAAGACATACTAGAGGATAACGCACACACCTTAGGCTATATGGCGCTAGAGAGAGAGAGACCAGGAACCATCCCAAAAGATCCACCTTCCTGAATATTTTCCAGGTCCTAACAAGCTGCCAACTAGGTCTGTCTTTGACTTCAATTTGGCTCTAAGTTTCAACTGTCAAACAAGGGTTTGTTGTTGTTTTATAATAGCAAATTGTTCAATAACTTCTTTGTTGTTCTGTTACGATTACGTAGGCCAAATGTGTGTTCTAGCATGTAGTTTTGTCACAAGATGTTAGCAAATGAATACCATAAGCTATATAACACACCTAGAGATCTTTTAGAGCTGAAATAATTTTGTTCTAAACACTAACATACATGAAAATGAACACAGGTATTTTTGGTCAACATGACCCTGGATAAAACCCCCCCGGGGAAAACCAGTTTGGAATGGAAGTATATATATGTGATGTCTAAAGCATGAGATACAACAACAAATACAATATGATTGAACCTATATACAAAGAAAGCTCCTCTTGAGCTATGCCAAAGGATCCCAGGAGATATGCGCCCTCTCCTCTTGTTTCCAAATCTGATGAAGTGAAGCGCCCTTGACCCTGGATGATCCTAAGAAGAAAACCTTGCACCACAATGTGATATGGTATGCTATCTCTCCACTAAGACACTCTGATCTGACTTCCTCCAAATGTAGTTGCTCCCTGCTAGTGATGCACCCTCCTCCTATGGTGCACCGTCCTCCAAGCAAGTATGACCACCATCGAATAAAAGGGAGCCAAGCTCCCAAAGCTCCTCCATGAAAGGAAGCTCCCAAGATACCCTATTCCAATGCCTCCATTCTCAAGCTCATGATATTCCTCCTTCTCCTCAAGTGAACATATGAGTGAAATATGAATTGGTTCTCCTTTACCCTTGCGCCCTCCTTAAGGATGCATAAGGAAACCTAAGAAATGAGTGGATGAGATCATCTCATCTCATCCTAAGTCAATGGTTGAGATAATCTCAAGGAAATATCAACTCAAAACCCACTTTACTTAAGTTTCCATAGTTTCACTTCATGTCCCTTAATTCACCCACAAAGTGAATTAATTGTCATTTTAGGCTAAAATGACCAAATTTCACTTCTGACTTAAATCTCCTAAGTCAAAGTGAAATTAGACATAAAGTGCATGGTACAAGGTACAAAGTACTTCCCAAATGTGTTTATAATATCACAAACACAAGGGGACCACTTTCCAAGGTACCCAAATCTCAACACTCCCTCTTACCGAGGAAAGTGCCCTTCACCACCAATCTCATCCCTGTAGTGGATATGGTTTCCTACTAGCAAATACTCGGTGAGTATGGTTGTACCCTGATCAATAAAAGTAGTTTGACACAAATATTCTTAGTCTCTGAGATCCATAGATGGAAGTGTCTCTCCACCTATCCAAGATCACCTAGATCTTGGTATCAAACCAAAGATCTCCACCTTGGTCTCCCACCAAGGATTTCTACCTCCTGGCATATCGCCAACGATCACTACTCTTGGAATCTCACCAAGAGTACCAGGATCTCAACATCTCACCAAGATCCTCAACTTGGCCTCTCGCCAAGTGTTGAAAAGTCAACAAGAAACATGTGTCTAATTCACTTTTCCCTTAAATAAATTAGACAATAAACATTAATCTATTATTTCATTCATAACTAAGTGAGTTGGATTTGTAACAGAATTATAAGTGTAGTTAAGTGAGTTAAGATCAGTTGTACTAGTTGTAACTAAACA
>SNQJ01S0036215.1:0-11279 GCA_010110895.2 Picea sitchensis
GGGGGAATCCGACAGGAGGAACTCCGAAGAATGATCTTCATCGTTGATCGACGAGTGGGTGTGAGGTAACGATAATTTTCAATATATCATGGTTCCCACAGGGTCAAGTAAGAAGAGTTAAATGGATGGACCTTAACGGTCGAGAAAATTTGAACTTTGACCGAATCCTGACCATTGGAGGATGAGATTAGGAATTGTTGGATCCATCATAGGGAGTACAATTAGAGTGCAATAGTTGGAGTGGTTATCGAGACTGGAGTGGGGATAGTCTGATGGAAAGAGCTCCGAGAAGAAATCTGAGCCGTAGAACGACAAGAGGGAAGATATGACATCAATCGTAGATATCATGGGTCTCGTCTATAATGTGGAGAAATGGCGCTGAGAGTGGAGAGTAACCGTTGTGCAAGTGGAGACTCCAAAGAAATTATAGACGTTAGTTCCCTAACTCTGAGGACCATTAGATCTTCCAAAAGGGTGTCATCAGACTAGTTCTTTCAAAGTGGGAAGTGAAGAATAGAGTGGATGCACTTCGATGGAGAAGATTCCAATGATAAAGAAAGGCTCCAAAGTGTTTCGAAACGTCAATTGGGGTACTGAGGGACTAGGTTGTTGATTTTTCATTAAGCTAGGTTCAAGCAAGAAGTTCATTCCAATTTTAACATTTTACTTGGACCATAGACAATTGTAGTTACACCATAAACAATTTTCTATAGTAACCAAGATCACAAGAAGAAACACCATGAAAAAGTACACAAGAGGTATCCTGGGAAACCCTTCTCAACAAGGAAAGAAAACCCAACCAATCCTTTTCTATATTCTTCAAGATAAATACCTCCACCACCATAAAAACCTAGCACACAAAAGAGTTCTCACAAACCCTAGAATACTATCGCCCAAGAGAGGTGTGCACTTTTCCCAAGAAAAAGTACTTGTTGAAATTTCCAAACTCACACTTGTGTTATGATTCCTCAATGGGGAATTTTCCTTTATTTATATTAGACTGAGCCTATAAACAATAGTTTCTATTGGCAGAATAGGGTCGACCTCAATAACTCACAATATAATTAATAATTACCATATTAATTATCTTTCACTTTATGGTGGGGCCAACCTATACCCTTTACATCACAAATAGTGTTACATGTAAGTCTGACTCTTGTACAATATAGAAAGGGATATCATACACCCACTAGTGCTCAGCCACTAGGGGAACATCCATCTATTATCGACCACATGGAGGTCCACATCTGTATCTCACTGCGTCTCACAGAAGAACCACACTCACTAGTGCTCAACCACTAGGATCACGTTCACCTGTGTTTAGTTACAGGCACGTTCAACTCAACAAATCTTTATCTCACTGTATATCACAGGATAACCACACTTACTAGTGCTCAACCACTAGGATCACTTTCACCTATGCTCAGCCACATGCATGTCCAACTCAATAGATCTCTTTCTCACTGTGTCTCATAGGAGAATCATCTGGAGTATCACATCGTCTCAAATCTCTACACAAAGGAGACAAGTACACCATTTCATCTCCATCTCAAAGAGAATGACACACAACCAACTCATGGGCTTCCCCACACAGGGTCACACAATGTTCCATATCTATCTCAGAGAGGAACCATACATACAACTCATGGGCTTCCTCACCCCAAATAGGGCACAACGTTCCATCTCCATCTCAGAGAGGAACCACACACCCATCTCATGGGAACACCCAACTCATGGACTTCCTCACCCCACACAGGGGTACACAACGTTCCTTCTTCATCTCATAGAAGAAAAAAACACCCACCTCATGGGAACACCCAACTCATGGGCTCTCTCTCAGGCTGAATCACTCAATATGTATCCTGGAGGATGTCTCACGCAGGTGTAATCATCAACACTCCCTTTGAACTAGGGAGGCATTCTCCACCAGGCCAAGTCTCTCACGAAAGTACTCAAACTTCATCTTGGAAAGAGGTTTGGTGAAGATATATTCAATCTTCTCATGGCTATGAAGGTACTACACATGTACTTCTTTTACTCTGCACCATGTCTCCGATGTAATTATATTTTATCTCAAGGTGTTTCGATATATCATGAAAACAATATTTCTCAGAGAGCTTCACACAGCTCTGGTTATCATAATGAATAATCGTAGGATCCACCTCATGATCAAATAAATCTATCAGAATCTTGAAAATCCACGATTCTTCGCGATCTGCCACTCTCAATGCTACATAGATCTATTTCCTGTTGCACCAAGAAACCATGGGAGACCCCAAGATAAAACAACGACCGGATGTGCTCTTCCATTCCACTGCTCTCCTTTCCCAATCTGCATCGACATATATTAGGTTTGGTGTTAACCAAATACATCAATGATCCAATCAACTGTCGGTACACATGTGGATCAATCTCATCTGAATCAGAATAAGCCTCATTCATCTTCTTCAAGTTCATCATCATCGGTGTAAGCATGGATTTTCAGTCCATCATCTCAAATATTTCCACTATATCTCATCATTTCTTTGCCATTATTCTAGTCCTAAGAATTACTGGATCATACCCAGATCCTTCATCTTGAAAGAACAAAAGTCAATGCTCACTTGTATTTTAGTAATAAGTCTTTTTGAACCGGTAAGGAATAAATCATCCACATACAGGACCAAGATTAGACACTTGTCACCAACAATACGATAATATAGGTTTGTATTAACAAAACCCTTGCTGAAATCCAAACTCATCAAGAATCCATCCATTTTCTCATACCAAACACAAGGTGCTTGATTTATTCCATACAGGGCTTTCTTCAACCTGTACACATGATATTTCTCATCGTATGTCACGAATCCCTTTGGCTGCTTGATGTAAAATTCTTCCTCAAAATAACCATTGAGAAAGGTTGTCTTTACATCCATCTGATGTAGTTTCCAACTCATGGATGATAGTACATATGGAAGTGTATCAGGCTACTGGATCAAATATCTCATCAAGGTTAAACTCCCTCTGCTTGCGAGCATCCCCTGCCTACAAATCTCACTTTGTATTTCTCGACACTTCCATCAGTTTCATGCTTGATCTTATAGATCCATTTGGAAGTTACCACAGACTTCCCTTCTAGTATTGGAAAAATATCCCATACATTATTCTTTAAGATAGACTGGTATTATTTTGTCATGGAATCTTGCCATACCTTTTCACCTGTCAGTTCTCCATGACAAGAAGGCTTAGAATCAATGATGTGGCTCATGGATGAAAAGTAGCTCGAAAATCTCTTTGGTATCTTTCTCTCTCGGGATGTGCCTTGAGGGTATTGTATGTCTCTCTGCCTCTTGCAAAGTTTTTCGAGCTCAGGCATGCCTTTTATACCCTACTACAATATCTCTGGGCATATCAACTGGAACAACTAGATAAAATGGAATAATGTCTGTCTCCCTCTGAACTGCTGAAGGGGGAGAAGGTATTTTCTCACTGTCAATGTCCATATGAGTTTATATGGATCTTTGAAAGGCTATCTCTTCTTCAAAGACAACATCTCTGCTTATCTCAATCTGTCTCTAACCAGGGATGTATATCCGATAAGTCTTTGAAGATTCACTGTATGCCATAAATGTATCCTTTCTCCCTGAAAGGTCTAGCTTGGAATTCTTATCTTTGGGTATATGAAAAATAAAATGGGCACCCAAAATTTATCCTGATGTGTTCAATCTCAGGAATCACTTCGGTGAAGGCTTCTTCGGGAGTTATGTTCTTCAAAATCTGGTGGGGATTCATGTTCTTAACATATACTTCATGCATGATTTTTCCCACAAAATCATCTGATCATGCATCATTTCTTTGGTTGCCTCAATGATGGTTCCGTTCTCACCTCCTCACTCAACAAGGAAAATTTATGCATCTGAATACTCCATAAGCAATCCAGAGGTGTCTCCCATTAGGCACCAAAGAAGAGGACATGAATTGGGAAACGTACAAGGAGAGTTAAGGAAGCTCAAGCCACCATCCTTTGATGGTGAAAGAGAAATGGAAGATGATGCTAAATCATGATTTCTCAGAATTAGGAAGCATGACCATGACAGAGTATGAAAATAATTTGTTGGGATTGTTAAAGTACGTGGGGTTTATCAAGGATGAGAAGGTGAAGATACAATTTTTTTTGAGTGGACTGCCATCCTTCTATAAATATAAGATTCACTATGATGAACCTAGAAATTTGACATAAACAATTAGTAAGGCTAAGTACCTATATGAGAAAGGGAAGTGCAGAGAGTGTTTGGGGATTTTTGTCACAAGAATGAGCAAAAGAGAGTCCCTTAACTACACTGGTAAGCTAACAAGGCATAACAAAAAGAGGTTAGCAAGTTAGTAGACATACACGTTAGAAAATAAGATATAAAGCAAGCAAATAACAACTAAAAATAATAAATAAACTAAACTAACATAAACAAGTGATGCATGAAATTGAACACATGAAATGGTTACCCAATAGAACTGAGTTTTTGAATTGAGTGCACCAAGAGGATAAAGATGGGACAATGAATCCCCTATTACTCCTAAGGGAGGGTCCTCTGATCCCTCAAAACAACTAGAGCTATTACTCTCCAATGATGAGTCTACAATTGTGAAAAATACCCAAAGCTTAGCTTCAAAGAGGTGTGGGGCTTTCTCAGTGATACACTAGCTCAAAACTAATGGCTCAAGGGAAATATGTCTTTCTATAAGAGAATTCTGAAAATTAAAACAATACTGTGGATTATTCTTCTTTTTTGCATACAATGATCCTCTATTTATAGGAGGATGGCAATATTTTTTTCAACTAGTTACAAGTGTGAATGTGAGGCCTTTGGGGGTACCTCCCATCCCTTTCATTGATCCCAAGGCAAAATTTGGGGGTGATTTTGGGTATGGGGGAGATCCCCTTCATCTCAAAAGTGGGTTAGGCCTGACCAAACTCATCAATGTGACCTTTCCACATCTGCACAGGTTTCCTTATTGTCAGTCGTGCGGACCACACACTATGCGCATTGTACGCTGTGTTAGCCTGCGCAGATGTGCGCCCACTTTCTTTGCTAGATGTGCACAGAAATTCAGGATCATTTTTGCATAGTTTGGTGGGTATATTTCCAATTTGAATGTGATCCTTCCATAATTATTGGTAGTATGTTGTGTTGGGTTTTCAATCCATTGTCTGTATTTTTCTGAGTAATTTTTTGGTGATAACAGATTCCCCATGATGTGTGAGGTTAGGAGCATATGTATATCCGAAATACATCAATGTTTCTTTATACTAAAATTGCTATAAGAATAGGAGAGTTGTAGCTGTTGTTAAAGAGGGATGGTAGGAACATCCCGTCATAGGAAGAGGTAATTCATAGTAGTGTAAAAAATTCTCCGAAAACTAAAATAAAAAGTTGTATCTTTTTGAAAATGAGGTGGGCATGCCCCATGCTCGTGTCAAGATACCAAAACAATATGAGTGTAACTGAATTTTTTAGATGAAATGGATATTTGCAATTCCCTTGGGTGTCAATAATGACATATGACTATTCTTGGGAATGAACTAGCCCTGAATCGAGTGGTGAATGACTCAGAGGCATTGATGGCCTATCAAATTCAGAGGTCTTTGGCTGTTACTAAAAATTGCAACGGTCGCATAGTAAGACCCACCGAAAAATGAAACTTTGTTGGAGTCGAATGTTATGGGGATAAATGACATCAGAGAGCAATGAGGAATCTTTCTGTTTTGTCTTAGACTACTCATTGATAGTGGAATGAGAGCCAAGATACAACCACCTTCCTGAAAACTTGTTGTTGTCGACACAGGGTGATGCGACTACAAGAAGCGAAGGGCTTCTTGACATCTGGTTTATCAAAATGGTACGAGGAACTGTAATGGTGACATGGATGAAGCTCAAACTAGAGGGGATGCAAGAAATACTGTTGGTTGGGGAACACAAGAGAATGGAAACAACCATAGAACATGATCTGATGTCAGGGGGACGACCAAATATTTAGGTAAATTGTGTTGAATGTGTAAAACTGCAAAGGAGTGGATGAGGGGACATAATACATATTTTGAGGATAGAGGTGTTGGTGCAAGTCATTATTTTGGTCTATGATAGGGATAAACTTGCAGATATGGTAATGAAAATGAAATTCCCTAACCAAGAGTGACATGGGTTGCTGTGTGCCAAGGAAAACGATGCCATCGATTGGGATGGAAAAAATATATTCTACCTACTGAAATTTGAAATGTGATTTATACAATTACCAAATAAATAAATAATAATTGGGTTGAAAGTACATGTATAGAAATGGGTTCCCTAGTGAAGAATGGCTTGGCCTAGTGGGGCACAAGTAGGGGAATGTAATTGATGAAGGGTGGGGCCCCCATGGGTGGGTTTCTGTACTGGGTATATGGATGGAGGATGTAATTGTAGATGGGAAATTGATGTTGGATGATATGGAGGGTTAATGATAATGCATAGGTGCATTTAATGTAACCAAGAACATGATGTGGGAGTCCATATTGGGGTGCTTAGCATGATGATGAGGAAGAAGTATGAGGTTCTTACTCTGGGGTATAACACTATCAGGACGCTCGATACTAATGGATAGAAAAACATGAGTGTCAATATTCCAAGGGGTAAATGTATGTGGGATAAATCATGGAGGTGATAATGCTATCGATTGAGGGTACCTGAATGTAATGGAGGTGATGGTACCGCAGAGCCGGGTGAGGGGATCCTAAGGATAAATTTCAAGGTGTGTAACTTGGATATGCAACTGTTTGCAGAGGGCGTGAGTGCATGTCAATTTTGAACATATACCTAAAGGGGCCATAGGGTGTCCAAGACTGAATAGGTTGTATATTGTTGTACCAAGTACCTACACACACAAACATCAAATACCTGAAGTGAAAAATATCTGATGATAAATAACATATGACAGCTATTTGATATAAATGAGAGTGAGAAAGTGTACCTGATCTTTTGAAATTGGTGAGAAACATGGTCCCTTGATGATAATTTTAGGTGTCCCTAGAAGGAGACCAAGGAAAAATGAGCTCCTAGAAGAGGTAATCCCTAAAGGAGGGTAGGGAATGATGAGTTCCTAGAAAAATCCACTCCCTAAGGGAGGCCAGGGAACCATGAGTTCATGAAAAAGGAACTACTTGAAGGAGGTCATGGAATAATAAGTTCCTAGAAAAAGAACTCCCTGAAGGAGACCAGAGAACCATGGGTTCCTGAACAAAGCCCTACCTATTGGAGGCCAAGGAATGATGGGTTCATAAAAAAGGCACTCCTTGAAGGAGGCCATGGAACAATGAGTTATTGGAAAATGCACGCCCTAAATGAGGCTAGGGAACCATGGTTTCCCAAACAAGGAACTCCCTAAGGGAGGCCACATAACAATGGATTCCTTAGAAAGGTGCTCCTTGAAGGAGGTCGAGGAACCATGGGTTCCTGAAAAAAGGAACTCCCTAAGAGAGGCCACATTTCCCTATGGGGGAACTAAAAATGAACAAGGCTAAGGGGGCCTTTTCACAAGAAGTAATGAAACTATCTTGGTGGATCATTTCGAATAGGCCATGTGTCTTGTAATCACATGATGTTTGGGGGAACTGGACAGAAGGTGGTGCTATAATGGTTCCCATGAAGGTTATATTGTGGGTTGGTGTTGTGTTGAGAGCTAGGTCTTATGGGACCAATGTGGGAAGTGGTACTGCCCCCTGTATTATGATATGAGGACTAGGAGAAGGTATTTTTCCAAATACCCAAGATTAAAGAACAAAGGTAAAATAACATGAAGTTTAAAGTTGAACATCCACAAAATAGGATCTGAAATAGTGTATCAGATCCATTATTTTGTGTAATATCTATTGGGGGGTTTGGTACTTTAAACTATGTGGAAACATATCCTATATGGGCATGATTGGTCATCATGGAACTGGAGTCCCTGATATCCCTATCAATGACATTAGATGATCTTATTTGAGAGGGCGTAATAACCTTATAAAGAGAGAGAATATTGTAGGGTGTACCCATTGAATTGTTAGGACCCTACCAATAATGGATAGGAGAACCTAGATGGAGGTTATCACTAGAATCATTGGAACAAGTAGTGGCCTCAAAGAATTCATCATCTTATGGGAAGAATGTAGCTGATCTTTCATGCTTTCTTTGGGATTTGGGGGAAGAAACATGCATGGATTCCCCCAAGGATGAATGAATATGTCCAACCTCCCATCCTAAGTGGTGAGGAGGTGGTTCTATAGGCATGGGATCATTTTTGGGTGGAGTGGATGTTGCATGAATAGTGGCAGTGGACACATAGTGCATGGACTCAATGTGAGCAACATGATATGAGATTCTATTATGAGAATTTCGAGGGGGGGATCAGTGTAGGAGAGATGATCGATGGTGATGATGTGTCCATCATGTGGGAATATCATGACTCGAAAGAGGGAAGACACCACAACACTCATGACATAGATGAAATCATGACTAAGGAGAATATTGTAATCCACCGGACCATCCATGACAACTACATTGATCAAAACCGTCTTACCACCTAACTCAATGGGGAGATTAGGTAATATCCCTAAGAGGTAACAGAGTCTACCATCAAAGGATCTTAACTTAGTCATAGATGGGATAAGAGTAGGGGAGCTTATTTGTTTCCAAGATGATGAGGACACAATGCATGATGATTCCCCATTGTCTATAATACACCAATAAACTGTAAATGTGTTAACGATGACTCGTATTTGAAACGAGGTAGAACATGGAAATCATGCTTGGATAAGTTGATCCCAATCAAGGGTGATGGCACATGATGGGTGTTGGTATACACTTCCATTTTCATTACAAGGATAAGGTCTAGTAGACATTGTGGTACTAGAGGTGGAAGGGATTCCCCCATGTCTATATGACAGTGCCCCAATAATGAGGTAGATTGGGTTTGAGGGGGGGGGTTACCCATGTGAGGGGTAAAAAATGATGTCGAGGTGTATGGAACCTCAACGGATGGAGTAATGGGTGCATGTTGGGGGAGGGGGCACATCGAATTAGTGTAAGGAGAACTGCTAATTTTATGGTGCTGCGTGTGCTCCAAATGAATTGCTTGGACTATCTCTGGAGTGCGTTTCAAGGCATGGATGGGCTCAGTGACCATATATCTCACAAAATGGGAAAGGGATATTAGTCCATGCATGGTTGGTACATATATTATTGGTTTGATTTTATTTCTAGTGGGCACTTGATTTCCCCCATCTGTATGAGCATTTCCCCCATTCCATGGGCGCTAATAATATGTGTTTCTCTTCTTATTCCTTGTATGTGGTAGATGGCCAATAAAAATAGTTGAGGGATCCCAAGTTTGTCCTAACTGGGAATAAGATAATGGTGTTATATATGGTATGTTTTGTGGTCCTTTCATGATGGTTGATGGTTGGAGAGACAATTCCTATGGAGGAAGGGCTACTAGATGGGTGGATTGTTCTGGATAGTGGTGCCTAGTGAGGTGGACCCAAACAAATCTAATCCTAAAACAATGGCCCTAACTGTTGTGTGTGCTGGTTGTACTGATGTGTCATCCAAATTGGGAAAAACTCCCCAGATTGAGGGGAGGTTTTCATATGTCTAGAATGACGGGGATGTTGTGGTTCCTGTATAGTTCTAGACTATATGTATATGTGTGCAAGTGGTAATGAGAAGAATAAATGAAAAAGTACTTTGGTAAATTTGGACTATCTCAACAATGTTTTGAAAGCTATATGTAATCAATCAATGGTAATCATACATAAACAAGTAACAATTTAAGATGGTTTGGGGTTTTATCCACGTGGGGGAATAAAATAAATGCATGTGCCTAATAGACCTACTGTCCTTCCTCTCAAAAAGTATTGGGCCTTCCAAAACCACTCAACATTGGGGAATGAATCCACTGGAAGAGGAGCTAGTGAAGGTATGAATAATCAATTATAATGAGGGGTGAAGGGTGTTTATCCTGAAAGGACTGACAATATTTGCCAACAACCATTCAAAATATGATTAAGGTGCGATTGCAACCCACAACTACCACCTGGGTAGATACAACCTAGAATTTGCCACTAAGTACCTCGATCAAGCACATCATTTGTATTTTCGGCCTAAAAAATCAGTCACAGGCTGGATGGTTTCC
Organism: Picea sitchensis; assembly: GCA_010110895.2. Taxonomy (NCBI): domain Eukaryota; kingdom Viridiplantae; phylum Streptophyta; class Pinopsida; order Pinales; family Pinaceae; genus Picea; species Picea sitchensis. The sequence continues at coordinate 10,183 of SNQJ01S0036215.1, forward strand.
AAGGGTTAGGTGACCCAAGGAGGCACATAGAGAACAATTGGACCTCAGACTTCGACCCTTGATGGGTGTCTCCCTTCCTTATGGTGTAGGAATGCTTGACTGGGAGGATTTTGGTACCCTATTTCACAAATTTATAAGTTTTAATGAGAAAAGGATAATGGGGATTTATTTGGATACCTATCCCCAAAATCATAACTTATACTACACTTTTCTTTTTGTGTTCCTCCCGTGGAGGTTAGAAAATGTGTTGATTATGGTTTCTTTTATAATTTGAAAGTGGGCTGTGAAGTTGGGGTCATGGACCAAATTCATTTATTTAGAGTGGTGTGAGAAAAATATTGTAAATTCTTTGAACCTGCATAGAATAGATCCAACTAAACAATAATACACACATTTGTAGAGAGATTTTGAGAAAGAAGAAGAAGGAGAGGAAAGAGTGAAAGAATTTTCATTGACCGTTATGAATAATGAATAATTTACACATGATATACTCTGTATAACTCAATGAGTGTGCACTGGAGGAGAACCAATGTTCCATAGTGGTGGTCTAGATTGATCTAGACATAGACCAACAGTTACAGGAGTGAACTTCCACCTAATCTAGCCTCTCAGGCAGTTACGGGAGTGAACTGCCAGCTAACTGAGTTAACTAGTCAACTAGTCTTCAGTTAACTGACTAAACATAGAGTAGTGAGGAGTAGATAAGGGAATCAAGGGTAATGTTCCAATATAGTGATTATCCCAAGGAAAGTGCACATTAACATGGTGATGATCCCAATGTTGCATGGTGATAAAACCAATGCAACATCCAAACTCAACTCAACTAGTCAAACTGAAGTGTCAATTGAAAGAGAATATTCTCCGGGTGGAATATTCTCCCCTAAAATATAGGAGTCTGGATAATGACTAATTATGACTAATAAACAAGGAAAAAACTTAGGAAAAATAAATCCTAGGTGTGTGTGAAGTAACTCCAACACCCCCCTGAACATCACTATGGTTAAAATAAAGAATGGGTCCCGACAACGAGGCCATGTTAGGTACCCAAATACAAAATATACACTGAAATAAAGTGAGGAAAGAGGGAAAACCTCATG
>SNQJ01S0036215.1:15653-33412 GCA_010110895.2 Picea sitchensis
TACCATTTTGATAAACCAGATGTCAAGAAGCCCTTCGCTTCTTGTAGTCGCATCACCCTGTGTCGACAACAACAAGTTTTCAGGAAGGTGGTTGTATCTTGGCTCTCATTCCACTATCAATGAGTAGTCTAAGACAAAACAGAAAGATTCCTCATTGCTCTCTGATGTCATTTATCCCCATAACATTCGACTCCAACAAAGTTTCATTTTTCGGTGGGTCTTACTATGCGACCGTTGCAATTTTTAGTAACAGCCAAAGACCTCTGAATTTGATAGGCCATCAATGCCTCTGAGTCATTCACCACTCGATTCAGGGCTAGTTCATTCCCAAGAATAGTCATATGTCATTATTGACACCCAAGGGAATTGCAAATATCCATTTCATCTAAAAAATTCAGTTACACTCATATTGTTTTGGTATCTTGACACGAGCATGGGGCATGCCCACCTCATTTTCAAAAAGATACAACTTTTTATTTTAGTTTTCGGAGAATTTTTTACACTACTATGAATTACCTCTTCCTATGACGGGATGTTCCTACCATCCCTCTTTAACAACAGCTACAACTCTCCTATTCTTATAGCAATTTTAGTATAAAGAAACATTGATGTATTTCGGATATACATATGCTCCTAACCTCACACATCATGGGGAATCTGTTATCACCAAAAAATTACTCAGAAAAATACAGACAATGGATTGAAAACCCAACACAACATACTACCAATAATTATGGAAGGATCACATTCAAATTGGAAATATACCCACCAAACTATGCAAAAATGATCCTGAATTTCTGTGCACATCTAGCAAAGAAAGTGGGCGCACATCTGCGCAGGCTAACACAGCGTACAATGCGCATAGTGTGTGGTCCGCACGACTGACAATAAGGAAACCTGTGCAGATGTGGAAAGGTCACATTGATGAGTTTGGTCAGGCCTAACCCACTTTTGAGATGAAGGGGATCTCCCCCATACCCAAAATCACCCCCAAATTTTGCCTTGGGATCAATGAAAGGGATGGGAGGTACCCCCAAAGGCCTCACATTCACACTTGTAACTAGTTGAAAAAAATATTGCCATCCTCCTATAAATAGAGGATCATTGTATGCAAAAAAGAAGAATAATCCACAGTATTGTTTTAATTTTCAGAATTCTCTTATAGAAAGACATATTTCCCTTGAGCCATTAGTTTTGAGCTAGTGTATCACTGAGAAAGCCCCACACCTCTTTGAAGCTAAGCTTTGGGTATTTTTCACAATTGTAGACTCATCATTGGAGAGTAATAGCTCTAGTTGTTTTGAGGGATCAGAGGACCCTCCCTTAGGAGTAATAGGGGATTCATTGTCCCATCTTTATCCTCTTGGTGCACTCAATTCAAAAACTCAGTTCTATTGGGTAACCATTTCATGTGTTCAATTTCATGCATCACTTGTTTATGTTAGTTTAGTTTATTTATTATTTTTAGTTGTTATTTGCTTGCTTTATATCTTATTTTCTAACGTGTATGTCTACTAACTTGCTAACCTCTTTTTGTTATGCCTTGTTAGCTTACCAGTGTAGTTAAGGGACTCTCTTTTGCTCATTCTTGTGACAAAAATCCCCAAACACTCTCTGCACTTCCCTTTCTCATATAGGTACTTAGCCTTACTAATTGTTTATGTCAAATTTCTAGGTTCATCATAGTGAATCTTATATTTATAGAAGGATGGCAGTCCACTCAAAAAAAATTGTATCTTCACCTTCTCATCCTTGATAAACCCCACGTACTTTAACAATCCCAACAAATTATTTTCATACTCTGTCATGGTCATGCTTCCTAATTCTGAGAAATCATGATTTAGCATCATCTTCCATTTCTCTTTCACCATCAAAGGATGGTGGCTTGAGCTTCCTTAACTCTCCTTGTACGTTTCCCAATTCATGTCCTCTTCTTTGGTGCCTAATGGGAGACACCTCTGGATTGCTTATGGAGTATTCAGATGCATAAATTTTCCTTGTTGAGTGAGGAGGTGAGAACGGAACCATCATTGAGGCAACCAAAGAAATGATGCATGATCAGATGATTTTGTGGGAAAAATCATGCATGAAGTATATGTTAAGAACATGAATCCCCACCAGATTTTGAAGAACATAACTCCCGAAGAAGCCTTCACCGAAGTGATTCCTGAGATTGAACACATCAGGATAAATTTTGGGTGCCCATTTTATTTTTCATATACCCAAAGATAAGAATTCCAAGCTAGACCTTTCAGGGAGAAAGGATACATTTATGGCATACAGTGAATCTTCAAAGACTTATCGGATATACATCCCTGGTTAGAGACAGATTGAGATAAGCAGAGATGTTGTCTTTGAAGAAGAGATAGCCTTTCAAAGATCCATATAAACTCATATGGACATTGACAGTGAGAAAATACCTTCTCCCCCTTCAGCAGTTCAGAGGGAGACAGACATTATTCCATTTTATCTAGTTGTTCCAGTTGATATGCCCAGAGATATTGTAGTAGGGTATAAAAGGCATGCCTGAGCTCGAAAAACTTTGCAAGAGGCAGAGAGACATACAATACCCTCAAGGCACATCCCGAGAGAGAAAGATACCAAAGAGATTTTCGAGCTACTTTTCATCCATGAGCCACATCATTGATTCTAAGCCTTCTTGTCATGGAGAACTGACAGGTGAAAAGGTATGGCAAGATTCCATGACAAAATAATACCAGTCTATCTTAAAGAATAATGTATGGGATATTTTTCCAATACTAGAAGGGAAGTCTGTGGTAACTTCCAAATGGATCTATAAGATCAAGCATGAAACTGATGGAAGTGTCGAGAAATACAAAGTGAGATTTGTAGGCAGGGGATGCTCGCAAGCAGAGGGAGTTTAACCTTGATGAGATATTTGATCCAGTAGCCTGATACACTTCCATATGTACTATCATCCATGAGTTGGAAACTACATCAGATGGATGTAAAGACAACCTTTCTCAATGGTTATTTTGAGGAAGAATTTTACATCAAGCAGCCAAAGGGATTCGTGACATACGATGAGAAATATCATGTGTACAGGTTGAAGAAAGCCCTGTATGGAATAAATCAAGCACCTTGTGTTTGGTATGAGAAAATGGATGGATTCTTGATGAGTTTGGATTTCAGCAAGGGTTTTGTTAATACAAACCTATATTATCGTATTGTTGGTGACAAGTGTCTAATCTTGGTCCTGTATGTGGATGATTTATTCCTTACCGGTTCAAAAAGACTTATTACTAAAATACAAGTGAGCATTGACTTTTGTTCTTTCAAGATGAAGGATCTGGGTATGATCCAGTAATTCTTAGGACTAGAATAATGGCAAAGAAATGATGAGATATAGTGGAAATATTTGAGATGATGGACTGAAAATCCATGCTTACACCGATGATGATGAACTTGAAGAAGATGAATGAGGCTTATTCTGATTCAGATGAGATTGATCCACATGTGTACCGACAGTTGATTGGATCATTGATGTATTTGGTTAACACCAAACCTAATATATGTCGATGCAGATTGGGAAAGGAGAGCAGTGGAATGGAAGAGCACATCCGGTCGTTGTTTTATCTTGGGGTCTCCCATGGTTTCTTGGTGCAACAGGAAATAGATCTATGTAGCATTGAGAGTGGCAGATCGCGAAGAATCGTGGATTTTCAAGATTCTGATAGATTTATTTGATCATGAGGTGGATCCTACGATTATTCATTATGATAACCAGAGCTGTGTGAAGCTCTCTGAGAAATATTGTTTTCATGATATATCGAAACACCTTGAGATAAAATATAATTACATCGGAGACATGGTGCAGAGTAAAAGAAGTACATGTGTAGTACCTTCATAGCCATGAGAAGATTGAATATATCTTCACCAAACCTCTTTCCAAGATGAAGTTTGAGTACTTTCGTGAGAGACTTGGCCTGGTGGAGAATGCCTCCCTAGTTCAAAGGGAGTGTTGATGATTACACCTGCGTGAGACATCCTCCAGGATACATATTGAGTGATTCAGCCTGAGAGAGAGCCCATGAGTTGGGTGTTCCCATGAGGTGGGTGTTTTTTTCTTCTATGAGATGAAGAAGGAACGTTGTGTACCCCTGTGTGGGGTGAGGAAGTCCATGAGTTGGGTGTTCCCATGAGATGGGTGTGTGGTTCCTCTCTGAGATGGAGATGGAACGTTGTGCCCTATTTGGGGTGAGGAAGCCCATGAGTTGTATGTATGGTTCCTCTCTGAGATAGATATGGAACATTGTGTGACCCTGTGTGGGGAAGCCCATGAGTTGGTTGTGTGTCATTCTCTTTGAGATGGAGATGAAATGGTGTACTTGTCTCCTTTGTGTAGAGATTTGAGACGATGTGATACTCCAGATGATTCTCCTATGAGACACAGTGAGAAAGAGATCTATTGAGTTGGACATGCATGTGGCTGAGCATAGGTGAAAGTGATCCTAGTGGTTGAGCACTAGTAAGTGTGGTTATCCTGTGATATACAGTGAGATAAAGATTTGTTGAGTTGAACGTGCCTGTAACTAAACACAGGTGAACGTGATCCTAGTGGTTGAGCACTAGTGAGTGTGGTTCTTCTGTGAGACGCAGTGAGATACAGATGTGGACCTCCATGTGGTCGATAATAGATGGATGTTCCCCTAGTGGCTGAGCACTAGTGGGTGTATGATATCCCTTTCTATATTGTACAAGAGTCAGACTTACATGTAACACTATTTGTGATGTAAAGGGTATAGGTTGGCCCCACCATAAAGTGAAAGATAATTAATATGGTAATTATTAATTATATTGTGAGTTATTGAGGTCGACCCTATTCTGCCAATAGAAACTATTGTTTATAGGCTCAGTCTAATATAAATAAAGGAAAATTCCCCATTGAGGAATCATAACACAAGTGTGAGTTTGGAAATTTCAACAAGTACTTTTTCTTGGGAAAAGTGCACACCTCTCTTGGGCGATAGTATTCTAGGGTTTGTGAGAACTCTTTTGTGTGCTAGGTTTTTATGGTGGTGGAGGTATTTATCTTGAAGAATATAGAAAAGGATTGGTTGGGTTTTCTTTCCTTGTTGAGAAGGGTTTCCCAGGATACCTCTTGTGTACTTTTTCATGGTGTTTCTTCTTGTGATCTTGGTTACTATAGAAAATTGTTTATGGTGTAACTACAATTGTCTATGGTCCAAGTAAAATGTTAAAATTGGAATGAACTTCTTGCTTGAACCTAGCTTAATGAAAAATCAACAACCTAGTCCCTCAGTACCCCAATTGACGTTTCGAAACACTTTGGAGCCTTTCTTTATCATTGGAATCTTCTCCATCGAAGTGCATCCACTCTATTCTTCACTTCCCACTTTGAAAGAACTAGTCTGATGACACCCTTTTGGAAGATCTAATGGTCCTCAGAGTTAGGGAACTAACGTCTATAATTTCTTTGGAGTCTCCACTTGCACAACGGTTACTCTCCACTCTCAGCGCCATTTCTCCACATTATAGACGAGACCCATGATATCTACGATTGATGTCATATCTTCCCTCTTGTCGTTCTACGGCTCAGATTTCTTCTCGGAGCTCTTTCCATCAGACTATCCCCACTCCAGTCTCGATAACCACTCCAACTATTGCACTCTAATTGTACTCCCTATGATGGATCCAACAATTCCTAATCTCATCCTCCAATGGTCAGGATTCGGTCAAAGTTCAAATTTTCTCGACCGTTAAGGTCCATCCATTTAACTCTTCTTACTTGACCCTGTGGGAACCATGATATATTGAAAATTATCGTTACCTCACACCCACTCGTCGATCAACGATGAAGATCATTCTTCGGAGTTCCTCCTGTCGGGTTACCTCACACCCACTCGTCGATCAACGATGAAGATCATTCTTCGGAGTTCCTCCCGCTGATTCCCAGGGACTCCTCTAGGACTTCAACTCACTCTGATCGACACCCCTCCGATGAAGTTTCGAGATCTATCATCCTCTAGATGTGAGGGCTAAGATTTAAAGTAAAGGCCTAAGGGCCTCCATTCCCAACTGGGACCACTTTTGTCTCGTCAACCAACCAACTGTCAAAATGTATCATCCTCTAAGTATGTTGATTCCCATGTTGGCCTCCTCATCACCTTGAATGTCGAGTTGTCACACCATGACATCCTTGTTCTCTCTCCTCCTGCTTGAACCACACTAGATATATGGTTGAGATCATGAGAATATTTCTCGATATATTGATGGTCCTCCTTCGCTCTTGGAGTCCCTCCCATTAGAGTGCCTCCACTTCGGGAATCCAATGTCACTCTGACCCTCAGACTCTGATGACAGTCACCGCAATGGATCCAATGTCCCAAATATCTCTGAATCCACTCTACAATGGATCAATGGCTATCGAAGTCCCTCATTGTTGGACTCCATGTAACCTTTCACTCATACATCCCAATGGAAGTGTTCTTCGACCAACAGTGGATATATTTCCATCCTGAGATACAACGGTCATCAATTAAGGGTGACAGACCAAAGGCTTAGGCCCAACAAGGGCCCACCAACTCATTTGGCACATCTGTCTACTATTACATGGAAACAGGGAGCATATCACAAGCTGACAGTTGGAAAGGTACAAAGGATGATAGGGAATCAACTGGACATATGGACTAGGTGTTTGATGTCGTGATAAAAATTATACAAGGCATAACTCCATAGGGTTATGTGACTCTATGTGCTTTGCACACATGTCACAAAGGTTTGGCCTTGTTTATAAATTGTTCATTCTCCTTTCCCCACATGCATGTGGGATAAATATTTACACAATCCATATATTGACGGTGGATAACCCACTTAGAATATTGATGGAGAGTGGTTGTTTATCAGTTTCCTCACTAAGAATATTATCAATTCAGAGGCTCACATTGTGTAGGGAAGTCTATTTGAGATGTTAGGTTCGCAATGGATCACTCGAGCACTATTTCTACGGTAATATTGACATTGTTACACCTTGACATTGTCTGATAGCCAATAATTATTTTAAGAAATACCAACATAATTTTTGTAACAAGCCCCTTCAAGGCCCGGTGTTGTAAACCCATGGATATGATACCAAAATGTGACACACCCAGAGCTGTAAACCCCCCAAAAAAAATATTTTCTTTTAAATATGATTTGCTCCATGCTCTGCTCAAAAAAATTCACATTGCTCAAGTATCTATAAATCCACCCTCTTGGGATATTTTTCATTTATGATATCAATTCATTAAATGAAGAAGCATGAATTATACACATGCATTCATCAATATTCTTGTTAACTATAAAACTAAATATTAACATGTCATGCATGACAATAACCATCAAACAGGATTAGTACAAACACATCATATCTTAGAGATAATAATATTACATAATGTAAATAAATATATAGCAGAGAAAAACATGACAAAGAGCACTTATATTTATTAAATCAATCACCAACTGGCTTCAAACCAAGGATGTTCCACCCAACCATAGACATTTTTGTTACAAGTCTTAACAGCAGGTCACCCCCGAGCCAGGGCTATGAATCCACAAGGAAGGTTCTAAGGTGTCACTCAGCTTCCCAAACCAGTTAGCATTCAAGCTCTCACAGGTTTCTCATAACACATCAATCTGAATTACACCATCTCTCTTCTTTCCAGCATGCACAACCCAAGAGAATGGGCCCCTTTCTTTGCCACATAGTCCCTCAGGCTATCCACCTCCTTCCATGGATCCAATGCATATGGTCAAGAATCTCCATGTTGGGACTTTCAATATTCACAGTTGTGAACAAAAATTAATACTTGCTAATGCATCTTAAGAATGCAAGCATTAATTCAGGGTTGGAATACACCAGCAATTACTACATCCAACAACAATGGCTTCATTCTCAACAATTCACCCCCATTTATCAATCCAATAAAAAGAATGAATGAGGAATGATAAATTAGAAACAATGAATGAAAGTGTGAAAGAGGGAATGGAGAAGAAGAACCCCCAAAAATCCCACAAGATGGGTTTATATATTTACATGAGAAAACAACAACCACATGGTCTTCCTCCAATAATCTTATGTAACCACCTCTCATCATTAAAACAATTATGGGTAAATAAAAATGCAATAAAATGACTTATCCCCTTAATCCCCCTCTCTCATGGAATCATATCCCCCTATAACTCTTGTCCTTGTCCATCTAGCAGCCAGTGATGTATTTTATTATTAATGGTGATCAAAGCATTACATTTCCTAGGAAACCCAACCTCTTTCAATTGTTTGGGTGCTCTATCCTTTCATAAATTAAACCAAAATACATTATTTAATATGGGGACTCAAAACTGGGGTATTACATTAATGATCATGAGCCTTGCATCCTTATTTACCCATCTGAATGGATATGGGTGAGGGTGGTAATGAACTTCCAATCTAATCTTGTTGACCATATGTTCTACTTTAAAATTACCCTATGAACTAGAGTCAAATATAGCATCCATATTCGTCTTCTTCTCCTAGATTTTAATATGGACGATTTTAGTCATCTCCTTCTCTTCCTTTGGATGGAGGATACTCAAACTCACCTCCTTCTACATTGTGGTGTAGACAATATTTTCGCCTACATATGAGATGCTATGTACTTAGTTGCATGAATTTGTGGCTAGCATATTCTTCTTCTTGGCATCCTTCTTGTGGTTCTTTGGATTGATTTGTGTATGTTGCTTCCAAAACTTAGTCTTTAGTGTGACCATTGACATTAAAATGGCTACAGTGGTTGTTTGTATCCTTGCACTAATGTACAATGGTTGTTGGCTTCTATTCATTTCCTTTCCACCTCTTATTTTCCTCCTTGAAATCCTCTTGGTGGTATTTTCTCTTGGAACCACTTGGTTTTCCTTTATTCTAACCCATATTATCCAAATAATGTGCTTTCACACAAGCCTCTAGTATCCTAGGTTTAAAGAGCATTACTCACATCCTCAACTGACTATGTAGGCCTCCTAGATACTTAAGTAGTACATCTGGGTTCTTAGGATATATACCCAACACAATGGCCATTTTTTATGAACTCAATGGTGTAATATTGCACACTCCTTCCTCGATTCTACTGAAAGTAATGCCAACAAATCCATTGGTCCTCTTCATACCCGATAAGGTAGAATTGGGACTTAATGAGGGTTTATAAACACCTCCCACTTAATTACTAGGGATCACTCTCCAACCTAATAATATCCATGTGACTTTCCCACGAATTTTGGGCATGGCCCTCTAACTTTAGTTGGGAAAATGAAATATTTTGTTCTTTTTCTATGTTAGGAACATTGAAATAAACTTCCAATTTTTGCAACAATTGATTCGAATCAACAACATCAATATCACATTGGCATGATTTGATTTCTACTTTCACTTCCACTTTAAATAGAGATTGAGAAGAAGTGATGGCATCATAACTTGGTCTCTCTTTCTCTAGCCCTTTTCTTGACTCCTTTTTGGGGTCTTCCTTATCTCCAAATTTTTTGTTCATTTCACCTTCTGAGTTAGAGCCACCAAACTCCCTAAAAGGTCAAAATTTTGTCTCTAGAGATACCATGAGGTTTTCCAAGTTCTCAGAGATGTCAATGACTTGTGCTTCCAACTTTAAAAGTATCTCTTTTGAATCATCACATTGATTGTTACTACACTCATCCACCATGTCTAGGGTTTTCATACTTTACACCAAATCCTAGATCCTACAACTTCCCACACAAAAAAACAAAGAAAAATACTCTGATTCCAATATGATTTATTAATTGTTGTGGATATTCCATTGGAATATGGAAGTCTCATCGCAACAGATCTTGTAATGTCTCTTATTATATTCTATCTTACTTAGATTCCATATTTATTTCTTTTTTTCCTTAGAAAAAAAGCGTAAATTTTATTTCAAGTAGAGAGAAAAATTACATTCTACATAATGTGTGAATAGTCATGTATTTGGTATTTCAAGCTTCCACTCCAAGGAGTTATGCATCCAAAATAAAAGAGTCTACACATATTGAATCCAACTGATTCATATTTTCATCACAATTGAGAGTGCACATTATAAATACATATAATTAAAGCTGAAATAAAACCTTAAGGCAGAGTATGACCTCCAAATCTTCTCTTGACAAAATTGAATGAGACAGTAACCAAATCCAGTGGATATAGTGGTTCAGGTGTATTTCATAAACACAAAATTGTACCACCCAAAAGTCCCAAAGGAAAAATGGAATTTGTTCGAAAAAGGAAACTCGAGCTCATAGAACAGGATTCCAGAGAGTATACCACACCCTATGGTTCAGCTCAATAAAAAGATTAGAAGTCATGTGGGAAGATAAAATCCCCCAAGATCCACAATATCTATAAACGATCAGTGAAAGAACTGATGAAATGTCCCTGCATCAAATGATTTTATTTTTCATTGACCCAGAACCAATTGTAGGCCCTCCTTAGAGAGCTTATAGACTGATTGGTTCCATTCCCTGTAAACGTGATGAAAAGAAAGAAACTTGTAAGATTACAATATAGTAAAAAATTCATCAAGGAGTGGGGCTAGCCTGATGTTGTGACATGCTTGATATTTTCTAATCCAATTTATAACCACCATAGAATAACCAAATATTTTTAGTCAGTCAATTCCTTTCTCCCCGAAAAAAATAAGCAACAATTTAAGGGCCATCAATTATGCATAATTATTTGATCTTGATATCAAACCCATAGTTATGTTGAAATAAAGTGTATCAGTAAGGTGGATAACTGCTCCTCCTCCATATACCTAACCATCACTTTACGAGGCCCCATAAAAATAGGCCCATGGATGAGAGTGATCCACATTTTATGTCACCACGTTCCTCACTGGTTGTTCTTCCTTTCCTTGAGGGAAGTGAGATAAAATACTTAGACTTTGCACCACTATGATCTCTGGAATGGATGGTTTCTCATTAAATATTGTCAAATTTTGCGCTATCCAAAATCCCCAATTGATGAGAAGTGGTAGTGCTTTGATTTTGTGGTTTTGTAGGTTTGACAACAACTCCCTCCAAGATTCCTCAATGTTTGGCTCTTTCCATATGCACACCTAATTTAGGATGCCATAACATTCATCCTAGATCTGGAGGATGAAAGGGCACTTGAGAACGACATGAGTAGAAGATTCGTCATCTGACCTATAGAGTGCACACCAACCTGTCCCTTCCAAATGTCAATTTCTCATCTTATCCCATGTAGGAACCTTGTTTTTAATCAAACACCATAAAAAGAGACATGCCTTTAAAGAGAATTTTTGTTTCCACACCCCTTTCCACCACCAAGAGGGTTCTTGTTGAAGGAGATATATATTTAGTTGTGTATATCTTTATTTTGGTGTATATACGCCATGGGAATTATGTTTCCAAACTATATCATCTTCCCTATTAGTGATACGAATGTGTCCCAATTGAAGATCCCTCATGTATCCATCCCAAATGGCTTCATAATCCATTTCCAAACCCAATTGATCAGCGCTTTTCTAATGTTGACTCCATATAGTAGTCATGTCCCTATCAACAATTTTCTCAAAATAGTAAAAATCTTTGTCGTCCAAGACTTCAATTAGTGGCTAGGGGAGAAGATGACCTATGCCACTACCTAGCCATGGTTCAGTTACAATTCTAACTCTATATTTCTATGGGTGGCCGCAGGACTCACATGTCTACAACCCAACCATGGGATGTGTTTCTCTAGAGGCATCTGACCTACTTAGTCTCAACTTTCAAACCCTCATTATATTTTACTCCAAACCACTGTCATCATCCCTCTAATACGACTTCATTAACCATTACAGCCTCATTTTATCAAAGACAAACATTGATGTACTATAAAACAAGTTTTTTATCTAATTATTAGCTATAATATTCATTCATTCCATGCCATTCTACATATTACATTAGCTTAACCTTATTGCGCAGTGTTCATTCCTTTAACCAGCAATAGATTCGTCATAAAATCTTAACAAAGAAAATGAAACCATAAATACTACATATAGTAACATAAAACACACATATACCATGGTTCACCCCCCCCCCCTGGGGCTACGTCCACAAAGATTTATCGCTTCGACTCTTTATTCATCTTTCAACTAGGCCTAGTGAAACACAAAGAAGAAGTTACAACATGTTTGAATCATTGAGCACTGAAGTGGAATGCTACAAGTGTAACAAATTTGGACACATGGCCAAATATTGCATAATGACAATCCCTCATAGAGAACCACAACAGAATAACAATAATCACAGACATGAACCTCAGAAGAGGACATGGATAAGGAAGCAGAATCAGTACAACAAGGAAGAATGCACACTCGATCTACAAGGTAAGAATAAGAAACGTGGTTGGTATGTTGATAGTGGTTGTTCAAAACACATGACAAGTGATAGAGACATGTTTCTTACATTAAGAAAGGAAAGAGATGGATCAGTCTCCTTCGGAAATGATGATTCAGCTAAAATCATTGGAAAAGGCACAATCAGAATTGGGAGCAAGAATACAAAGGCAGAAAATGTTCTACTAGTAGAAGATATGAAACATAATCTTCTAAGTGTGAGTCAAATGTGTGACCAAGGTCATAAAGTTACTTTCAATTCACAAAATTGTGAGATAAGAAAAGAAGGTTTAGGAAAATTGATTGCTACAGTTGCGAGAACTTCAAGCAACATATATGTGTTAAGTGAAATTGGAAATGAAAAGTNGATTCACAAAAGTGTGAGATAAGAAAAGAAGGTTTAGGAAAATTGATTGCTACAGTTGCGAGAACTTCAAGCAACATATATGTGTTAAGTGAAATTGGAAATGAAAAGTGTTGTCTAGGAAAGGAAGATGAAAGTTGGCTATGGCACAGAATAATGGGTCACATACATTTTGATAACCTTGTCAAAGTCAGCAAAAGAGAAGCAGTCAGAGAAATGCCCCAGATCATGAAACCAACCAACACTTTATGCAAGCATTGTCAACAAGGAAAGAAAACAAAGACCATATTCAAATCAAAGGAATATTCAATGATAAGACCACTGGAAATTGTTCATATTGATCTAGTTGGACCAACTACAACAAAGGGTTTAAAAGGTGAGAAATACTTTATGTTATTAGTTGATGATTATACAAGAATGACTGCAGTTTTCTTTCTCAAGAATAAGTCAGAAGCTTTTGAAAACTTCAAGATCTACAAAAATGGTTGAAAATGAAATGGATTCAAAAATCAAATTCTTGAGATATGATAATGGAGGAGAGTTCACTTCAAAGGAATTTATGGACTACTGCAGCATTCATGGAATAAAAAGGCAATTCTTCGTTTCTAGGACACCTCAACATAATGGAGTTGTTGAAAGAAAGAACAGGACAGTACAGGAAATGGCTTGAACAATGCTAATGGATTCCAAATTGACATATATTTTTTGGACACATTGTAGTACATATAGCATCTCACACTCAAAACAGAGTAATGCTCAGAAACAACACTGAAAAAACTCCCAACGAGATATGGAAAGGAAGACCAACAAATGTGAAACACTTCAGAGTTTTTGGAAGCAAATGCTACATCAAAAGAGAAGATGGCAAAATGGGAAAGTTTGACTCTCATGTGGACAAAGGAGTACTTGTTGGTTACTCAAGTACAAGGAAATCATACAAGTGTTACAACCTGAGATTGAACAAAGTGGTGGAAAGCATCAACGTAACAATTGATGAAACAGGTAGACAAGAATTAAAGGAAGAAGAAAATGAATCAATGGAACAGCTTTACGAAGAAGAAACAAAATATGAAGAATAAGGGGAAGACGAAGAGGATCTGATAGAAGAAGAAGAGAAAGTTCAAAAAGTGACTCCAAAGACACCTAGAAGACGAGTACAGAAGAATCATCCTTCAGATCAGATTATCGGAAACAAAGATGCAGGAGTTGAGACTAGAAGAAGAATGTGTTCACCAGAACAAACGCACCTAGCACTCACATCTAAGATTGAACCAACCTTCTTTGAAGAGGCCAGCAAGGATGAATTTTGGAATAAGGCCATGGATGAAGAATTGGATCAAATAGAGAAAAATGACACTTGGAAATTGGTTCCAAGACCAAAGGATAAGAATGTGATCAGCACAAAGTGGGTATACAGGAATAAATTGAATGAACATAGACAGGTTACAAGGAACAAAGATAGATTGGTATGTAAAGGATATGCACAGGTTAAAGGAATCGACTTTAAAGAGACATTTGTCGAGTTGCCAGAATGGAAGCAATCTGATTGCTTTTAGCTTATGCATGCTCCAAAATATTAAATTGTATCATATGGACGTAAAATCGGCCTTTCTAAATGGGTAACTTGAAGAAGAAGTCTACATTGAACAACCAAAAGGATTTCAGTTGTCAAAGAATGCAGATTATGTTTGTAAATTAAAGAAGGCCTTGTATGGTCTAAAACAGGATCCTAGAGCATGGTACTCTAGACTGGATAAATATCTAAAGCAGGAAGGGTTCAGAAAAGGAAGTGCAGACAACAACCTCTTCATCAAGGTAAGTCAAGGTATTATTTTATTAATTGAAGTTTATGTTGATGATATTATTTTTGATAGTGATGATGATAGGTTAAGACATAAATTTGCAAAGGATATGCAGAATGAATTTGAAATTTCATTACTTGGAGAACTATCCTTCTTTTTGGGACTTCAGATACGTCAGAAGCAACCAATGTATTTTTATTTCTCAAACCAAGCATATCTAAGAAATGCTAAAGAGGTTCAGAATGGAAGATTGCAAACCAGTTATCACTCCCATGAAAACTAGTTGTGAGTTGAGAAAAGATGATGATTCAAAGTCTACAAATCAAAGGCAATGCAGGTCAACGATTGGTAGCCTACTATATGTGACAACATCCATACCAGATGTAATGTAGGCAGTTGGAAAGGTGGCACGATTTCAAGTAGCACCAAAGGAATCACATGTATTAGCAGTGAAGAGGATTTTCAGATATCTCAAAGGAACAAAAGAGTTTAGATTATGGTATCCAAAAGGAATGGATCTATCACTTATTTCCTACACAGATGCATATTGGGCAGGTTGTATTGATGACCAACAAAGTACCAATGGAGAAGTGTTCTACTTGGGTGAGTGTTTAGTATCATGGATAACAAAGAAACAATCATCAGTATATTTATCTACAGTCGAGGCAGAGTATATTGCAACAGCAACATGTTGTACATAGGTTCTTTGTATAAAACAAACTCTGATAGATATACAGGTTGAGTATGATGAGCCCATTCCAATCTATTGTGATAATACAAGTGCCATCAGTATCTCAAAGAACCCGGTGATGCACTCCAAGAGGAAGCACATTCCAATCAAGTATCACTTTCTACAGGAACAAGTTGCAGAAAAGATCATCAAAGTTGAGTATGTGGGCACAAAAGAACAAGTGGCAGACATATTTACAAAACCACTTCCATGGGAATCCTTTGAGTATCTTCGCCAAAGACTCAGAGTTATTTCTACTCCAAAATGAATTATTTTGAATGCTTATCTTATATGTCTTATATGTACATGAGGAAGCACCATAAAGAGGACAGTTCAGTTATGGGAAGAAGCCCTGGATGGAAATATATATTTTCCATTGATGACAAAGGGGGAGAGATTTCTCATATTCAGAGGACATAGGCATGATTCCAGGGCGAGAAACGGTCACAATATGCAGAGGACAGAGGCATGGTTCTACGGGGGAGCATGAGTGATATGACTTCAGTATTGCATGACATGATTTCAGTATTTCATCAGAGTGTTTCCATCAATTCCAAAGGGGGATATTGTTGATTAAGGTTGGTTTTCATTGATGTCAACCCTTGAAGAAAGTYCRGTAGCACAAAGGTTTGGGTAATGGACCCAATTTTGTTTGATTTAAAGATTACTCAGTGTTGTCTTATCATGGTTGATAAGAAGTACAAATGTGTGAATTCCAAAGTGGTCCCCTTATGGTGAAATCCCTCACGGGAAGATGCTTTGTGGATTGAGTTATCCTAGCAGTATGGTTATAGAACCCATGCTCAATTCTGGAATAATGAGATGAAGGTCAATTAATTTTTTAGTGAAAATATCCTATGGATAGTGCTTGTCATGTCATTTCTGGTGGTATGTGGAACGTCACATAACTCCTCAAGGTTAGAGAGTTATGGCCATGTGAAGTTGGAGGACCCTCATGAGTCATCTAGAAGATCCAAAAAGTCAAAGTGTTTGCAAAAGAAATTATTTAAATAATAAATTTAATGGAGAACTCCCTAAAATAAGGAAAGTGGGATGCTACATGAAAGTATAAATAAGAGGCAAGTCTCTCTCATTTAATCACACTTGAACACATTGAATATATTTTGTTGTGTGAGGATTATTGCAAGTACTCATTGATACATCTGAATTGCAAAAGTCTGAGGTAGTACGATGGGTTGATGGAAACATTCTCGAAATTACAGTGAATACTAAAAAACCCTATATTATGAGGCATACGTGGGCTGACAGTGTATTAGGGTGTGTATACTATGTGGGTTGGCAGTGTATTAAGGTGCATACATACATGGTATGGAAGTGTATTAGGGTGTGTACATGTTGGTAAATCCATGGAAACTTGAAGAGATGAAGATGCAAAGGTTCTAGATTCTGAGATCAAGCTCCTAGGAAGGTCTACAATGCTCAGATACATCATATCTATCCATTGGTTCAAAAGGTATGTCTTATTTCTATGAATAGTTGGATTTTGATGTATGCATGAGAAATGGTTATGGGGATTTGAAAATTCTCCCTAGAGAGACTATTGGATGCATGGGATATTTTGCATAAGTCAGATCTACAGAAATACAGTGTTGGTATATTTATCATTGATACTTCTTGTTGAGGCACATCTTGTATTTCTTGGCATATGGATAAGTTTTTTTTGTGATACATGGTTGAGAGCTTGTATTTGTGAAATGGTTGATGTATTGAGAAGTTGAATATCATAAAGGGGTTGATGACTAGATCATGTGAGGGTTATTATAATTGTTCATGATTACACACACCTATATGGAACATGAATAGAGAGAGAGATATATGCTCTGGGTAAAGGTTATGAGGATGCATGCATAGGGTACAGTTATAGTCTGGATACAGTGACAGGTTACAGACATATGTGAAAGAAGTTACAGAGGGTCAGAAGTTTTCAAGAGAAATGAAACCCTAGTTTTCAGAAGGCATACGCAAGTTGCATAACAATTTGGTCATGTACATGTGTGGGTTGCATAACAGATAGGGCGTATACATATGTGTGTTGCAGCACTACAGGTCGCGTACCTATTGTATTTTTTTTTATACATGTCCAGTTCATGTATAGATTGATTACAGGACAGTTGTACAGGTTGGATGCATGTCATTGGTACAGGTTGATACAGTTGTACAGTGGTATATCTCACAGTGATAGTGTGACAGTGGTTCCATATTTATACTTCTACGTAAGGGCGGTTGGACGGGGCAAGGAGAGGTGGTTGTAGCCACCTTTCAGTTGTTTTCGGAGAACATAGGGGGTTGTAGCCTCCTTCTGGTTGTAGCCAAAGAATTGGGGAGTTGGAGCTTCCCTCAACTAGTAGCCTAAAAAAATAGGGGGTTGGAGCCTCCTTCCAGTTGCAGCTGGAAAACAAAGGAAGTTGGTGCTTCCAATGAATGTAATTCTTCAAGACATATAA
>SNQJ01S0036215.1:43422-53423 GCA_010110895.2 Picea sitchensis
TCGGCCCCCCAACCACTTATGGACCAGCTCCCAACTTTATTTGACCTTCAGATCTGAGCTGAATCCGAATGGGGGATTGGTCAAGGACCAAAGGGTGCCCTAAAGGGCCCCTTGTTCACACTAAGAACCAGTTGAATATTGCCTTGAAGACATGCTATAAATAGAGGCCATGGGTGCACTAAGAATTTAAGATTTATATCATATTGTTATACTGCCTCAATCCTCCCTTGAGAATCTTCTTTTCTCCTTGGAGCATTCTAGCAACATTCCAATAGGCCATTCCACTCACCTCTTGAGGGAATAGGCTTGGATGTCTTCACCATTTGCTTTCTAGTTTATCATTGTAAGAATATGTCTCCATTAGGGAATTCAAGAACCCTCCCAAGGAGGAAGAGGGTATCCATAAGTCCTCCTTTCTCTATGGTGTTCTTCCAACTAATATATTTATCCATTGGTGGCATAAACTTGGTCATTTGGTTGATTGATTTTGGTTCAAAGTTTCTTATGAATTCTAGTTTTATTTCCTTAGTTGTTTTTAGTTTAGTTTACTTGTTTATTTCATGTGCTTGGATTATATAACTCATGCACTAACATTTGTCTTGTATAGTAGGCCCAACTAGACTTGTAAGTGCCCTTGTTTTTCTCACCCAAGTGATGAAATGGACACAAAAGATTGGCGACCATAATGGGGATAAGGTATCAATTTCCTCCCTATTTGGGATTTTAGAGAACTTCTTTTTGACCCATTTGCCTTGTAGGAACCATAACCGGCCTAGCCTTACCTGTCAAGAGCTAAGTTTGGAGTTGGAGAAGGAGAATTCCACTCAAAATCCCCCCCCCCTGATGCGTATCAAAACGTGCGCAGGTATTTCAGCCCAGAGACGCGCATTCAGCGCATTGTGCGCCCAAACTACTTTGGTTCACTGCGCACTATGCACCAAAATGTCTTATTTTCTTTGTGCATTTTACACCCTGTTTGCCCACTGCGCATATGTTTGAACTGTAACCCGTGCACTTGTCTAGAGTTTCAAAATTGTAAGAGTTTTTGTGATGATTTGAAGGCCCCTAGCCTTCAACATCTTTTTTTAATGCAATTTGTAAATACACTCCACTTTGATTCCTTTCCCACATGAAAGGTTAGTCAAACATAGGCACTTAGGGGGTAAAAAGAACCACATTTCTCCTCTTTTTCTTTGGTTGCCACATGGATGGCTTTTTTTATTGTAAAAGATAAGTTAATACTCTTTGCTATCACATATAAAAACACTTGCATTGGGACCAAAAATCAACTTTAATCATTGAGTATGCTCTTCTCTCACACTATAGAGCGATCTTGAGAATCAAAAAGGTGGTTAAGGGGACATTTCATCTCCCTTAACAAAATATTTAGGAGAGGACAAAGCCCCCTTAGGGCTCCTCTTAGTTTCTTTTGAAAATAATCTTAAATTTGTAAGGGCCCATACATGCCCACATGTTGCAAAATTAGGATAGTTTTTGAAATTACTTTTTTAGTTTACATCACTAGGAGAGTTTAAAGATCAAAGTAACGGGCCCATGCATGCCCACATGCTTGCAATCTAGGATAGTTTTTCAAATATTTATTAGTGTAAACAACATTAGGGAGTTTAAAGGATTGGTAAGGACCCATATGTCCACATGCTAGTTCTTTAGGGCTTTTAAAATTCCACAAGGTTGTACCAATGACATCTAGTAAGATAGGTAACCAAGATTTGTGAGGACCACAAGAAATACACATGTTGCAAATTTACACCTAACTTACTAAAATTGGGCACATTTTATCACTTTCTCACACACAAAGTCACTCCTCACTCACATAATTTCCATCTTAAATTGTGGAGGTTGGAGTAGGTTTTCTCCAAAGGAATTCCGAAACATCCCACTTTTTTCTTGAAGAAATTATCCACACCCACTTACAATTAAAACGAGATTGGTTCACACGCCCAAACTCTCAGCCCACCACATCTAAAAAAAATTCTAAAAAATCACTAAGTTTTCCTCCACAGGAGGTGCCAAAAGAAATTTTTTAGTCTAGGTAGGATCTCGTGGGTAGGCATCCAAAAAAAACCTCGTTATCTGGTTCTCACATTTTCAAAAATTAGAAGTTGACCAATAGGGAACTTTAAAATCCTCCAAGTCAAGTGTTCCTAACACCATAAGGCAAGGAGATACCCGTGAAGGGTTGAAGGCCGAGGTCTGGTTGTTCTGTGCATCCCCCCTTGAGTCACCCAACTCTTGGAAGGGATCCAGCCCGTGACCCATTTTCGAGGCCGAAAATATAAATGCCACACTTTGACCAAGGTACCTAGTGGCCAAAATTAGGACATCTACCCAGGTGGAAAATGTGGGCTGCAATTGCACCTTGATTAAATTTTGTGCGGCTATTGGGAAATATCGCCAGCTCTTTCGGAATATGCACCCTCTACCCCTCATTATAACTAATTACTGCATCCTTCACTAATTCCTCTTTTGGTGGATCTAGACCCCATTGTTGAGTGCTATTGGAAGGTCTAGTTCTATTTAAGAGGAAGGACGATACGTCTTTTTAGGACATGAGCATTTGTTTTCTTTTTTCTCCCACATGGACAAAACCCACCTACCCACATGTATGCTTATTTATAGTTGATTTATGTATGATTCTCATTTGATTACATGTGATTGTGAGATATATTGTGAAGGTCCAAATTATACAATTCTCTTGCTCATTTATTTCTCTCATCACCATTTGCACACATTCACTTTGATAGTCGGACATCATAGGGGACCCACAGAATCCCTGTCGTTCCAGACGCTTGCAGAATATCCCTCCTATTCTAGGAGGAGTTCCTAGTCTTGAAAACTCATCGGCTCAACCCTCTCACACCCCTGTGAGTGCCACTGTTTTGGGATCAGCTTTGCTTGGTTCCACTTTACTTGGGTCCAATTCCCAAGGCCATCCATCCACTATCTCTCCTTCACAAGGAGGCGGGGGAAAAAATTCCTCTCAAGGGAGAAGTACAACCCCATCAAATCCCCCTCAAGGGTTAGGTCCACTACCTGCTCACACCATGTCTAGAACTAATCCTCCATCGCCACCCCCCATGCCATATTTGGCATCTCTCAACATCCCCGATTTAAGCAAACTCATGAATGATCCTATATTGTGTTAGAAAAACAGGACCGTGGAGCAATAACATAAAACAAATGCGGAAACAAAACACAGAAGATACACAATATAATAGAGACACAAATTTACATGGTTCACCCAGTGTGGGCTACATCCACCAGAGAAATTGCCAGATCCTTCCTTTATTATTATCCAGCATATGAAGGGATACAACCTATAGCAAACCCGTTGTAACTTCCTCTTATTTCTCTCACAGTATCCTATCTCATAATACAATATTCACCATCAACCATAGTCGCAATACATTTCCCTCATAAAATAGGGTTTCCATCTAGGGAAAAAACCCTAACATAATTTCTACCATTAGATCTGCGAACTTATAATGAACGGTCCAGATTTACAATGAAATTACAATATACATTTACAAGGAAATTTTTTCTTCGGGGGCTTCGCCCCCCGAACCCCCGCTTGCCCCAAGACCCTCTAGCCGGGGGGATAGCCCCCCCGGACCCTGCAGAGGGGGTACCCCCCCTCTGCACTCCCCCGCGAGGAAGAGTGTACATACTTATGGGGTGTAAATACTTCATGGGGTATAAACACGACTGAAAGTAAAAGACCTCTGAATCAGGAAGATAATCGGGCTCCACAACCAACATATTGCATGACCCCACATGGCCCAATATGCCTACCAAATTACCTTCAGACATTCCAAAATTTGAAGGAAAATCAGAGGAAGATCCCGCCAACCACATCATGACCTTCCACGTATGGTGCTCTTCAAACAGCATCATGGATGACTCCATCCACTTAAGGTTATTTCAGCGCACACTCACTGGTCCATCGGCCAAATGGTATGTGGATAAAAAATCAGGGTCCCATGTGACTTTTGAATCCTTGGCCAAAGCATTCTTAGCCTTCTTCCAACTACCAATTCGTCATGACAATGGTATAGAACTTCTCTTCGAGTGCAAACAAACCTCAGCTACAAATATTTTCGACCACATTCATGAATGGTGTTGGCGACGTAGTTTATGTAAAGTAGAAACCACCAAAGAACAACGTCTCAATTGGTTTCTCAAATCACTTGTCTCTATACTTTCCAAAGATGTGGCATCCACCTTCCCCCAAACCGAAGAGGAATCCATCAGCAAGGCTCAACAGCATGACCTCATTTATGCTCAGTCGAGTTACTTATACACAGTAATACCTGATGCACCGAGACCCGTACCATTCGGCCAGGAAAAACATTGGATGTATCACGTGGCGGATGGATTGATTAGTACCACAACACACCACAACTCATACATCCAACCAACACCTATGTATGGTACACCCCAATATCCATCGATATATGGAGGGCCATATTATTACCCTCCTCCCCTTTACCAACAACCATATCCTGTTGCTCCCCCTCCACCCATGAGTAGACCTTTTTCGGCACCCATCATGTGCATGACTTCTCAACCCAATTCATCTCCCCCCTCCACCTCTTCATATAACCTGGGCACTAGTGAAATCACTTCGCCTTCCTATGCGCCCTATGGATCATTGCCACAAAATAATCTATATTTTCCATTTGTTGGTCCTCCCCATCCAATTTCTCCTCCAAAGGGAAAACCACGCGTCGGTGTTAACTTTGTTCAACCCTCTCCCATTCAGCAATTGCATACTTTTGAATAGTTGAATACAGCAAATCCGACCCATCAGCCAAATAATTCCAAAAATAAACGAAAAAAATGGAAACAATAATAACCTAGGACCAAGAGGAAATAACCCCCAACAGAACCAACTTGTTGGGAGCAACAAAAACCAGGGTAACCAAAACCCCCAAGGGGACAATAAAAACAAACACCAATGGAGGAACAAAAACAACAACCTATGGAAGAAATTTCCTTGTGATCTTTGCAGTGAGCATGGTAATTATACTCACCATTTCCCCCAAATTTTCAACTTCAAACGGATGAAAGACTCCTTGAATGTGCCATGTCCTCCAGCATTGCTTGCCCCTCAGTAGGCCCCGCAACATTATTTGCAACAACCACCCCCGGTCGTGTTACAAAACAATATTCCACACCAAGGTGTGATGAATACCCAACAGGAGGTACATCCTACCCCACCACAAATGGGACAGTATCAAAACCCTGGAAATCAAGCGGATCGCAATATCCTCCTAACTAGCGAAGAAGAAATTCTTTTGCAAACGCACAGTCGTCAATACAGCGCGCCCCCTGAAGCTACTCCCACCACTTCAGAAACAGCTCCAGCTATAGCCAGACAACCCTTGATGATCCCACACCCTAACACTAAATCCCCCATTTGTATCCCTCGCATTCTGTTACGACGAAATGTTAACAACCCTTAGGCTAGGGTGACACATAATTACAGTCTGGTCGATGATTTGGCACAGTCCCCTGCAGCCATGTCGATATTGGAGGTCCTCCAAACTTGTCCAACTCAACGGAAATCCTTGTTTTCCGCCTTGGGGGAAGTTGACCCAACTGATACTAGACTCATCACATTTGATCTAGATAGTGGGGAACCTCATCTCCCCGCTTTGGTAGCTTTCCAGATACCAGTCAAGATTCAGAACATCACAGCTCATTGATGTATCATTGATGAAGGTGCATCCACATGCATCATGTCAAAAATTGTATGGCAGAAACTTGGCTCCCCTGAGATAGTACCATCTTCCATCACTTTAAGAGCTTATGATGGTCGACCATACTCCCCTGAAGGGCTCTTTCAAAATTTCCTCGTTGAACTCGGAGGAAAAACCACCCTCATCGACAATGAGGTTATCGACGCCCCGTTCAATTAAAACATCTTGTTTGGATGTAGCTACATGTACACTATGAAGGAAGTGGCATCTTCTGTGTTTCGAATGATGATGTTCCCCCACAATGGGAAAATCATCACCATCGACCAAGTTTCACATTACGAACCTAACCACTCCGCCAACATTGACAACATCCTGCCTCTTGTGCGCACAAGTTTTGATGCTTATTCACTCATTGATATGGGCCCCAGAATTTTGAAATACCCATCCTTGCTAGGGTCATACAATGGAGCCCCACCTCTCATACACCCTTCAGCACAAGTGTGTGTCATATCTTCTAATGGAACTAACATCGGAGACACCATTCCTCCCACTGAGGCCTCTCCCCACCTTAACGTTCCACTAGTTGAAGAAATTCTACCTCGAGGATTACCTGATAACCCTACAACACCACTTATCCCTAATTTCCCCCTCCCCCAGAGGAAAATCCTGGTTTGGGAGAAAATTCTCCAAGCCATCACGCAAATCCCCTTTTTCTACCCCCCACCGGAGTACAATCATTTCAAGTAGTCGCAATGCTTACCCTTCCCAACATGGTGCTTGCCATCCCTGTATGGTATCTACATCCACCCACAATGGTTCCTCAACCATCCCTACCTCCTCAGTCAAAGGGAATACCGATGCAGATTCCAATAATAACTCCGGCCACACCACCCTCACGCCCAATTTCCAGCACCACTGCCACAGTTGGGGGTACACAAAATAATAAAGAGCCCACCGCTCCACTTCCTCCTCGAGTTCATCTTTTTTGTGCATTCTGCAAAAGAGAGGGATACCCCACTAATAGATGTCCTTCTCTTCCTTAATTACGCAATCTAATCCAACTCCCTCGAGAAACCACATCGCTCACCGCTTCACCAAGCACACCTAGTATTACCACAGCATCCCCCACTACATGCAGTAAAGGGTTGTGAACCAAATTCATGTGTGCCATCTGTTCAGAATATGGCCATTACACCCACCATTTCCTATCTCTACCTCAATGTCACCAAACCTTGGTTGCAGTATGCCAAACGTCTTGGCCCGAGCCCTCTCAGCCACTCCCTACTGAGGCTCATAATACTTATATTCGATATATTGCATCGTTAGTACCCAAGTGAACGAGGTACCCTCCACAGTATCGGGACATTCACTTTATGTCCAATGGTCCCTCGCACCCTGTACATGATATCTCATTTACGTCCTCACCACTTGAGGACAATAACACCTACCCATTGATGGTTCCCCCTGTCACCTCCCTGGATCCACTGTATTCTCTCATTTTCCATTGTGATGAAGACATCTTGGAAGAATTGACTACCCCTAATTTCCCTTGGCATACGATCCATCATCGAACACTTTTCCTCTCACAAGAGGTCTTTCACCCGCTTGATTGGTAGCCCCAAGCTCCCATAATCTTCCAAAACACCTCACAACACTCTCACAATATCACCAATAGTGTCAGTGAAAATGAGGTGTCATTGTGGTCCCACCATCCATATATAGGCCCTTTTTCCCAACTTCCACACTCAGTTACAGGAGCCCAGAGCCTTTCTTTCCCGATTTGTTTTCAGCCATGGGATCATGGTTCCGCCATATACACAGTTGCGTTCCTCAGGTCACCATTTGAACTTGGCCTCGGGGGAGAATTTTTCTCACATCGCATCCAGGTACGCATGCTCACGTTCAAAATTATCAAATAATTGTTCTATGTTCTTTATCATCAGATATCGTTCACATCGGGTATTCAGTTTTAATGTGTGCATGTAATTGACCATCACAACCAGTGCATCCCCTTTAGGTATATGTTCGACACTACCATGTAATTATTCCCTCTGAATATCAATTGCATCTCCCAATCACACCCTCTGACATTCACCTTTAGGATCCCTACATCTGGAACTACAGTACTGTCACATTTGTTTCATTTTGGTATTGTCACCTGGTAGCACTCTCCCCCACATGAGTTGTCCCATTCATATTTCCCCTCGATACTTTGACACTCATGTTGCTTTCACCCCCTAGGGATGGGAGTCTCTATAGTCTTACTCATTTCTGAGAAAAAGACACATATTTCTTCTCATCATCTTGCTAGCTTTCCCAATGGACTCCCAGGCTATCTCATCCCGATTCTATTTGACTGCACCTCTACAGTATCATTAACCCTCCATTTCATCCACCATCATTTTTCCCATCTGCATATTTCTCTCCATTCATTTACCTCATACAGAAACCCAACCATGGGGCCCCCACCCTCCACCACTTCTCTTCGCAACTTGTGCCCTCACAGGCCAAGCCATCTCTCGCACTGGGGCACTCGTTTCTGTATCTGTACACTCATACCAAATTATTCTTTATTTATTTGGTAATTGTAAAAATCATTTGTTTCCAGCATTTACTTAGCTTTATGTCGTCACCCTTGACGATCTTCTTTTTCTGGAAATGCAACCCATGTCTCCCTTGGTTGGGGAATCCACTCTCCTTTACTCATTCTGACATCGTTCATAAACCCCGAGTATCCCACAGTCCATGTACCCCTGATCTTTGAGTTTGTCCACTTTGTCACGCCTTTGGAACACTTTAACCCCATGTCTAGTTGTCCCCTTGACACTAGATAGAGTTTCACAATTGTTGCCAATCATCCTTCAAACATACCCCCAACCAAGGGAAGTCTTAAGTCTCACCACATCTTGACTTCGTTCATGTTCCCTATCAGTTCTTGATATTATCTCCACAAATTTCATGAATCCATTTGCTTCTTGGAGTTGCATCTCCCTTTCTGTCGACATTAGCACAATTTCCAGAAGGGAGACAGTATCTTGACTCTCATTACCTTTACAATGAGGAGTCTCGGATGGCACAGAGAGAACCATCATTGCTCTCTAATTCTATTGACCCCCGTAACATTCGACTTCAGCAAAATATCATGTTGTGTTGGGTCTTACTATGTGACTATTGCAATTGTTTTATACCAGTCGAAGACCTCTGAACTTGTTAGGCCATCAATTCCTATGAGTCATCGACACTTCTTACAGGCATCCTTGCCTCTTTTCATAGTATGTTCACCATCATAATTGTCATCTGTCATTATCAAACTGCCCCGAAGGGCACTGCAGTTATCTACATCATCATACAACTTCAGTTATTGTCTTACATTCTGAGTAACATGACACGAGCACGGGGAATTCCCTCCTCGTTTGTATACAGATTTTATTTTCTCTCCCTAGAGAAAGATTTGGGTCCCACAGTTTCCCCTCTCCCTCCGACGGATCGCTCTTGCAGTTCCTATCAGCACTCTTCATTACAATGGTACTCTCAGTAGAAGAAACATTGATGTATTTCGGCTATATGTATGCTCCTAACCTCACACATCAGGGGGCATATGTTATCACTGAAATTTCATCCGCAACATTGCATGCAAATGGTTACAGAAATACAGCAATTCCAAACAACTATTAGTTCACCTACAGCACCAAAATGCATTTCCAAAAGGCAAAAACTATACAATTGGGTCAAAAAATTGAAGTGCGCAAATTCACCGAAGGAATAACACACACTATGCGCTGAATGCAATACTTTCTCAGTCAAACCCGCACACTGTGCGCGAAATGCGTGACTTTATACAAGAAAACCCACGCACTGTGCGTGAAATGCGTGAGTGTTTATAGGAAAAGTCATGCACTTCCATGAATGACGCATTTATGGATTTTTTCATTCCCCCAACCACTTATGGACCAGCTCCCAACTTGATTTGACCTTCAGATCTGAGTTGAATCCGAATGGGGGCCTGGTCAAGGAACAAAGGGTGCCCTGAAGGGCCCCTTGTTCACACTAAGAACCAGTTGAATATTGCCTTGAATACACGCTATAAATGGAGGCCATGGGTGCACTAAGAATTTAATATTTCTATAGTATTGTTATGTTGCCTCAATCCCCCCTTGAGAATCCTCTTTTCTCCTTGGAGCATTCTAGCAACATTCCAATAGGCCATTCCACTCACCTCTTGAGGGAATAGGCTTGGATTTCTTCACCATTTTCTTTCTATTTTATCATTGTAAGAAG
>SNQJ01S0036215.1:53473-89416 GCA_010110895.2 Picea sitchensis
CTTGAGAATCCTCTTTTCTCCTTGGAGCATTCTAGCAACATTCCAATAGGCCATTCCACTCACCTCTTGAGGGAATAGGCTTGGATTTCTTCACCATTTTCTTTCTATTTTATCATTGTAAGAAGAGCTCTCCATTAGGGAACTCAAGAGTCCTCCCAAGGAGGAAGAGGGGATCCATAAGTCCTCCTTTCTCTACAGTGTTTTTCCAACTAATATAGTTATCCATTGATGGCATAATCTTGGTCATTTGGTTGATTGATTTTGATTCAAAGTTTCTTATGCATTCTAATTTTTTTCCTTAGTTTTTTTTAGTTTATTTTACTTGTTTATTTCATGTGCTTGGATTATCTAACTCATGCACTAACCTTTGTCTTGTTTAGTAGGCCCAACTAGACTTGTATGTGCCCTTGTTTTGCTCACCCAAGTGACGAAACGAACACAACAAATATTCCATCACCTATATCAAAATCGAAAGTGGCTTCACCTCCAAAATTTGTCTCCTTGTATAGCCATTATACCCATAAGGATCATGTGCAATATAGTGATATATCAAACCACTACTTGTACATCGAAAAACCAACAACTATCATTGAACACCCAATAGTGAAAGTGTTTGCCACTTCTCTATTAGAATTTTTACCTATGGTATCTCAATGAATCTTCTCCATAGTCCCAGAGAAAACTCAGAAAGCATGTACAATAACATATATGTACAACACCTTGAGAGCACACTCATGATATCCCATTCACCATTTTCGTGGTTTGATGGTGTAGCAGAGAGAGTGGAGGATTAACATATTTATGCAGGAGAGTTAGTGGCACATGAATGATTTCATCATGAATGTGTTATTCATAGTTTAACTTCATATTTTACTACTGCAATGATATCTCCATGCAGTCCAAATTTAGCTTTTCTAGTATTAGTAGGTTTTTTCCATTGAAATTAGACTTAGCATTGAAGTGTTAGTCCTCTCTTTACAATGAGTTATATTTCCTAGTTATAGTCTAGGTGTTATGCATGAGAGTATGGTTAGTTACGGTGCAGTTCTCTAGAAGTGTAGTTATCTCCATGAGAGCGCACTAACCTACATATTCTCACAT
This sequence comes from Picea sitchensis, assembly GCA_010110895.2. Lineage (NCBI taxonomy): Eukaryota > Viridiplantae > Streptophyta > Pinopsida > Pinales > Pinaceae > Picea > Picea sitchensis. The sequence goes on from SNQJ01S0036215.1 coordinate 54,575, forward strand.
GCAAGCTAGGAACAATAACCTAAGATAGAATGCAGGTGTTAGGGTTAGGATTTCTTACCTAACCTAAAGTGAATTAATTTAGGGTTTGTGATTGTAAACCTTAGTTTTTTTCCTAGTCTATAAAGGAAGTAATGGGTTACTACATGTGGTGATGTATTTTGTTTTAATTTTAGATATATAGCATTCTAGCTATTGTTTTTAGATTTAATAACTAGAGATGTAGATTTGAGAGTGCAATTTTGTATTTCTTGTTTTGTTTTCTACAATATGTGTTTGTATAGTACTTAGAATATTGAAGTTTTGATTAGCATGGTAAAGTTTTAAGCTACCTAGTTTAGGATAATTCTTCTAGTGCAGAATATGCATACTATGGTTTGGAAAATTTTAACATGGTATCAAAGCACATTTTCTAAAACCTTTTAGGAATCCATGTATGGATAGTAGGGTTTCTATTTGGGATAGGGAGTTAAAAGGTTTTAGGGGTGGGATGCCCAAGATACCTACTTAATAAAATCATTTTGGAACTATGATATATTGTATTAAAAATGTTGATTTGTTATGTTTCACAATGTGTTCCAAGAGTATCAATATGAATACATCCAATCTCAAATACGGAGACAGATTAGAAGGCCCTTCATATTCCATTTAGTGGAAGTGTCAAGTACATATGCTTTTAGAGAAGCATGAGCTTTGGTATCTTGTGGAGAAGAAGGTTACACTTCCTACATATGTTTATTTGTTGACATAACATAACAAGATGTCTAAGGCAAAGTGAGTCATCCTTGACTCAATGAAGGATCACTAGATCCCCCAAATCACTAGAAAGACAACCTATAAGGAGATGTTTCAAGCTACAATCGCACTATATCAGAATGAGAATATCAATTAGAAGATGCTTCTAAGCAATACCTCAAATCCACATGGCTGAGAAAGACAAGTTTTATACCCAATTTTTTTATGAAGATTTTTGAACTCCGTGATCAACATGCAACGGTTGGAGAAGAGGTAACGAGTGAAGAGTTAGTACACATATCCTTAAATGGGTTTCCATATTCTTGGAATCCTTTTGTCTGATATTTTTATTCCCAAGATAATATTTTCACCTTTGAGAATCCATGGGAGGATTTCAACTGGGAGGAGGTGAGATTGGATACAATTGTAGTTATAGTAAAGGAAGAGCATAATCTATCCCTCATCAACAAAATGAAGAAAGGGAGTAAGAAAGGAGGACCCAGAAAAGTTCAAAGATGAAACAAAGAGGATTCAAATTTCTCAAAATAGAAAAATTAATACTTAATCCAAGTCAAGTGTTTGAAGTGTCAAAAGTTTTACCACTATTCTTATAAATGTCCTTGAAAGAAGAAGGGGAAAGAAAACCACAACAACATAATCACTTTGCAAGGAGTGTAGAAGCATCTTCCAAAGTGGATGAGATTGCATCCAATCTTGATATAGCCTTCTCCATGGTCTCATGTATTTCATCTAACATTATGTCTAGTGTCAAATGGTATGTGGATTGTGGAGAATCCACACATATGATATTCAATGGGAAGGATTTCAGTAGAATTCAGGAGAAAGAGGCAAGCATACAAGTGTATCTTGGTGATGATGCCACATGTCTAGTAGTAGGAGCGGGATCCATCTCATTCTAGATGCCCTCATGTGATTTTCTTAAGCCTAGGTGTGTTTCACATTTTCCTGGTTTGACTAAAAATATAATTTCAATTTCACTTATATTAGCTATGATGTGTTGTTGAGTTTGATGATTAACAAGTCATCGTCCAAAGGAGATTCCCAAATCCTAGTCATGTTTCGGTTAGAGGTGTTTAAGAGGGTGTTCTATACACTTCGTTGGAAAATCTAGTCAGATCCCTAGCATATGATAATGACATCTTGTGTGATATTTCACACAAGAGGCTAGGTCACTTTCATTATGGATATTCACATATTTTGAGAGACATGGTGTAAGAATTGTCGGACATCAAGATCAAGATGACTAGAGTGTGCAAGGGTTGTGCACTCGGAAGGCATTATTAGACTTATTTATCAAGTGGTGGGCATAGTTCAAGATATTTACTGACCTAATACATTCAAGCGTATGTGGACCCATGACTTTAGCATCATTATCAAGTGGCATTCATTATGATTCATTTATTGATGAGTCCTCTTAGAATACCTAGAACCACTTAATGAGTTTAAAGATCTTGTAGAAAACTAAACATGTAAGAATATTAAAGTGTTGATATCAAATAATGGAGGATATTATATCTCCTAATAATTTTGACACTTTTTGCAGGGGAAAGGGGATCAAGAGGGATATGGTAGTGTTTGCAACCTACAATAGAATTATAACACCCTACAAGGCTTAAATCCTTAGGAGGGTGTTATTATTCACTAATTACTACATTAGATTATTTTCTAATTAAATCTACTAAAATATGGGTTTTCACACTAGCTACAATAGTCTTGTTTATGTAATTTACATATTGTTTAAAATACAATTGAATTACACCATAAAATCAATTGTGTTTCATGGTTCTCGGAATGTTGAATTTTAAACAATAAAACTAGCATATGATTGAAAATTTAACTAAAGAATTAACATCATATAAATTTCAAAATTGAGCAAAAAATTATTCAAATTTAACATGAACAATAGCTCTTTTGTTTGAATTTGTCCTAGTATAGTTCAGTCCCACAATAGTAGAATCTTCAATCTCCCATGTTCCACTTTCCCAAAGTGAAATTATCAATCTCCCTACCTACTAGGAGCCTAGCTAGCTTCCTATCTCCAAGAAACCATTTGGCTTCATATCCCCAAGCTCGAGGCCCGAAGAAAAACACTACTAGTAATAAAACACAATCTCCAAATTTGTTCCCCCAACTTAGTCTCTAATTCCAAGAAGTCACTATCAGAAAATTATCCAACCCTGTATCCTCCATCATTGTCCCCTTTTATGCAAATTGCCTCCTCCCTCATATCTTCACAGTCTTTCCCTTACTAAATCAGATTTTCCCACACTTCAGGGCTCCTCGGGGAAGGTAGAGGGCCCTTCCTATTGACTGAGCTAATAACCTTATCCTAGGAGATATAAAAAAATAATAAAATTAAATACAAGCCTTTATTCACACACTAACCCATTAACATATTTGACATTTAATGATAGCTAATTATATTTTTTTATTTCTTCACACCTACCAACCTAAAATTTAATGCACGCTTATATTAATATCAGATATTTATGTTTATATAATTTACTCTCCAAAATCACCAAATCGTTAACCAATTTATTAATAACCTAGTTTAGTAATTAATGCATCAGTGTAACCATACCAATGTACGTGCACTGGGTATGTATACCTAGCTCGCATACACATACCTTGCACATGTACTAATAATAAACAATACATGCTTCTAATGTGTAGTTCATTTGTGTCCACAGTTGATCATGTATGATGGTAAATTGATTAAATTCATTATCTAATAACTTCCAACAATAAAAATCACAATAATTTAGCAATCATCTTATATTGGTCATCATGCCAGGATTATTAGAAATGAGCTAAAAAGGTGTTTTAAGCATGGTAAGAAATTAGGTAAGGAAGTAAAGAGTGACATAATCAATCCCTATCATGATCCCTACCAACTCATAATCACCCCTCCTCCTAAACACCTACTTCCATATTTTATCTCACGCCCCATCCTATGCTACAATATGTTGGAGCGTCTATTGTATTGACCTAACTTCCCTAGTAGGCAACTACCAATTGACATCACACATCTAAGGGAGCATGGCTAACATAGCTCTCCCACACCTCCAAGTTTCAGAGGATACATGGTGAGAAACTCCTCCACCCCTCCTCATAGAACTACAATCAACATCCTAACATCGAGCCATATTGTGCATTAGTTGTTCTTAGAGCCACGTCATTGAATAAAGAATCTAAGAAAGTTATGCGTTCTACCAAAGCCACACTTAACCATAGATCATAGTATTGTTTGGAAACATCAACTAATCATAAATAAAACTTATATCATACAACTATCTTCCTACTTAGATATCATTTTTTGGGATTAACTGCGTAGAGTAAGTCATTAGTCTATGACACATATCCATATCTTCCTAATGTCTATGACATCTAGGTTACCTTGGCAATACAACCATTTGGTTATTGCATAGTCTATCAACCTATAGGTTAGCTCACCAATAAATCATGTCCATGCATATGAGTAACAAATTTCATGAGATAATCCATATTATGTATTGGCATTCTTTTAATAAATGTATGTTCATTTACACTATGTGTCGCATCCGTGTTGCATCTATTAGACATTCACAACACAAATTTGAACTAGTAACTATGTTCAAAAATTTCACATTTTAATTTACACGTTTAATGGGAATCAAAAACTATCATCATTAAGAATGTAAAATGGTAAAAACCATATAATATTAACAAATAAGTGGGTCCAAATATCCACATAATAATAGTCTTTATCACTCTAATTGAATCCAACAGATACTAAGTGAATGAAACACAAATATAAGCCATAATATATTTCTAGTTGCCTAAATCCAAAATGTGGGGTGTTACAATAATGGAGTTGCAAATAGGAATAATAGGTCCATCATAGAGACTTCCAAGGCAATGATCCAAGACTCGGCCATGTCAACATGGTGTACATGTTATTCTCAATATTTGTTGTAAATTAGTATATCATCAAAAGACATTGTCACATATTTTCGGAGGAAGGGATTGAAAACAAAATTCATCAAGATTTGAAATGTGGAAGGTGCATTAGTAAGGAAAAACACATCATCAAAAACTCATAATGGCCTTCATGTGTTCTAGAAGTTGTTTTGGGATTGCCTTCCTCCCTTATTCTAATCTTTTGATATCTTAGACAAAGATCCATATGGGTATAGGGATATATGTAAGGACAAATGTTAGGAGGGAGGATCCCTAGAATGAGTTGAATAGAGTGATCATTCTCTCAGTAAGAAGGAAGACCTTTGGGAATCTCAACAAATACTTTGAAATTATTATCAATAACTCTTTCAATATCTATGGGAAAAATGGCTTAAATGATTGAATATCTAGCTAGAACAACTATGCAATTACTCATGAATGTCCATTTTTTATTCCTTTTGTCGAGATTTTGGATCTTACCACTTTAGATGATTTCCCTTGAATACCTTGGAGTTCAATTTCCTTTCCTTCTGAGAAAAAAACTCATAAAAAGTTCCTGAAAACTCATAGCTATTGTTCCTAATTTTCTTAGCGATTGGACCCCTAAGACCACATCAACACCGCCTATTGGGATTGTGATCATTGGTTTTTCCAATAAATAATTCCCCATAGTGATATTTATACTATGGCATTTCCCTAAATAATCTATGGTATATCCATCTACAATCACTACTTGAAACTTCGGTGTTGGATATATAAAGCAATGAAGAAGTTTTGATAATGTGTGGTCAAAGAATGACAAGATATAGTGAAACTAACTTGTACATAATATATATTTGAAATCAATGTGCATGTTCTATTGATATTTGGAACTAATCTGGTTCAATATGTCCCTTTTCCAACCCTTCAGATCTCACTTGATGTGGAGTTTCCTAGAAAATGTTATATAGAAAAGCATACAAGGTGTTGTTCTAAAGGTGCTAACAAAGGATCATCCACTTGGATACCAAATGTTATGACCCAAATAACCAAATAAACATAAGAAACACCCAATGCATTAATGTCATGCATAAATGAAGTGAATGAGTGAATTAAGAATAAGCTTTTTCAAGGGGGAAACCTCCTAGTACAAGATATTCAAATGCACAACACAAGATAAGTATTTAAATGAGTCTCCTTCATGCATATATAGAAGATGAAGATGATTAGGAGGCATCCTACAATAATAAGCCTACCTAACTATAATTAATATAATGATAATTAACAAAGGCTAGGACTAGGGGTTTAACATTATGCCTTCAATCCAGCATGATATGATATTGATCAAATAAAGAAGCTCACTTCTAGAAATAAAGAGGTCAAGAAAGTATTCATGACTACATTAAAGAAGATTTATGGTCTAGATTCAAAGGAAGCATCCTTCATCAAAACTCAATTTGCCCAATTTTCACGTGGGCAAGGTGATTTTGGCACAATTGAAGCTTTGTGTGATAGGAATTGTGACAAAGATACAAAATAATGGTGCAAAATTCATGGTATGCATGCCCAAGAGATACAAACATTTTCCATATAGTTGTTGTAACAAGTAGTCAATTCCTTTGCATGGGAGAGTGGAGTGCTTACAATTTAATTTATTTGGTGAAGACGAATCCATTGCAATATAAGAAGACAAAAAGACTAGCTTATATTCATAATATTGTCCGACTTCTTACCTTGGAAGACCTATGGTACAGATAAGGTCCTTTTAAGAAATGGGACCAATTCACAAATGACACCAAATGTTTGGAAGACAAGATATTGAAAATTCACCTTGTAGAGTTGCCTACAATTGCAAACCCAACAAATGTGCCACAGAGTGAGAGCAACAAGTCCTGGAAAGGATCTTAATCGGGGATGGAGGATGCAAAGCATAGAGACTTAATTGTTGGCATCACTTATTAGTGACTAGTCACCAATGATTTATGTGTCTCATGGATAAACACATTAATCATGTTTTGTAATTATTAATGTATTTTAAAATATAACTATAGTATTGAAGTTTGAATCATTGTATCTGAAATTTTGAATTTTAAATTGTGTATGTCAAACTAGAAATGTGATTCTAGCATTACCATTAGTATAGATAATATTATTTTACATTAGCTTTAACTTTCACATTTCTAAGTTCTTGATTTTGTATTTTACTATTTTCCAATTTTAATTGTCTAACTTAGTTAAATATTCTATATCTAAATGTGTGTGTATATAAGTGACCCACTCTCCCATCCCTAAGAGGTATCTTGAGCAATTGAACCATCTACCCAAAACATATTCTCGATGTGGAGGCCATAGGCCACATATTCAAATCCAGTCAAGTTCCTCGAGGTTAACACATGTTATTGTGGCTAGCAGTTGAGTTGCCCTCCATCCAGATATTTAGGGGAAGATATCGAGGAGATGGATCTTATGAGGTTTTCCTTGAGAAAAGAAAGAAGTGGCATACCTGCCCCACATATCCAAATTTCAAAACTAGTGCACCCAAACACCTACCTTGATTAGATTGGCTAGGCATAAATTAAGGGCAACTTAACCTTAGATAAGGACTAAGTCACATGATTCATGTTCATGTTCGAATTCAACAACAAAACAATTCAATAAAAAAAATATATTCAAACTAAAAACATTGGATACACCATTAAATTCATATAATAACAATAAAATTTAATAAATAAAAAAATCATGCTAAAAACATGAGATAATATTGAACATTCAACCATTCATACATATGTAAAATTAATTAATTTTATATATATTTAAAATTTAACATTAAATTTAATAATATTATTTTATATACATTATATAAAATAATGAATGAAATTTAATAAAAAAAATATATCATCTAAAAACATGGGATAATATTCACCATTCAATTCATACATATGTAAAAATAATTAATTTTATATATTTTTAAAATTTAACATTAAATTTAATAATATTATTTTATATACATTATATTATATTTTAAAAGATATATGAATTATATTTAATAATAATTGCATATAAATTGTATAATTAAAAATTAACTATAATATAATATATAAAGGATTTTTATGTTATATAAAAGTCATAAAATTAATTAGCAAATCTTTCCACGGGCTAATAATCAGGTTTTACGTACTTAGGCGAACTCATTTCCGCAACCCATGAACCATAGAGATTATTTCCATTGCCTAATATGCAGAGGCATTCTAGCAACCATACCAAGACATTTCATCCCTTGGATGGTGGGAAGAGGCATTCCATCCATTGGCTAATGCTATGAGGTAAACACCGATTCTTAAACATAATAAAAAGTAATTATTGAAAGGTGATTTTGTTGAATGTGAAATTAATTGGCCGAACCTTAACGAATTTGTCTTGTGCTCATTAAATGCTACAAATTTCGAACTTGATTATTGAAATATGGTGAATGCATTGACTTAGGATTAAGATAGCTTTGTTGGAATTAATAGCTATTTAGTGGAAAATAGTATTATTATATAATTTTAAGGTTACGATCAAGACAACGATTTAAGTGCTAAAGTCTATGGAGGTATATATACCCTACCCCTCTCTGGATTTGAACTTGTGACCTCTTAAGAAGAAACATGTGTTCTTAACCATTAAGGGTTTTTGGACCAAGTACTTGGTTATGAGTCATTTGTTTAGAACCAACCACTGATTTTATATTAGTGGTTTCACATATCCCTTATTTATTTATAGGCAACATTTGTCTTGAATGATGTGTAATTGTTTATCTTATGGTCAAGTCAATTCAATGTTAATTAATTTTGTACAAAATAAAATGGTTATCTATATTTGTTATTCTACTATACATTAATTCTCATTGTGTATTACTTACAGAGTAATTTAATTGAAGAAAATATCACTGGGAAAATCAATCATATACACAATAATAACACAAAATTTACCCTAGAAACCCATTTTGGAAAACCAACAAGAAACATTCTTTGTTTGGCTCTTTGAATGCTTGTGAATTATTACAGATAGGAGCTAGTGACAGTCTCTAACATATTGTGCATATTCCTACTCATTGGTTGTGTTTTACAGAGTGCAGTTTGTCTCTAAGACAGTCTTTGTTCCCCATGGACAAGTTCATATACCCCTCTTTTTCCTCTCGAACTACAAACAAACTTCATGTTTAAATCCTCGATGTTTCTACTTCTACATCAATTAACTTCCCAAACTTCAAACACCCAATGCCAGCTCACCTATACCCTTCTTATCTCTAATCTCCTCTTTGTTGCCTCCCTCCATTGGTTTCTTTCCCTCGATAGGTCAAGACATTATCCCCAAAATCTATGCCAAGATCTCTACACCTACCAATTGTCAGTCTTCCCCATTATCATAAGTGCCTTCCCTAAAATCCAAACAGAGAATGTTACAAATATTTTTCTTTATTGTCGTCCATGTGGATACCATGTGGCATTCTTTATTCCTAGGACTTCCATGTTGATCGCAAGGCACATGCCACCTGTTGATATTATGGTAGTTGCGGGAGGTATTTACCTCCACGTGTAAACCTGACGAGAATGGAATATTTCGAGAAGCAAGAAGAAACCCTAATGAGTTGGTTAATAACCCTAGAAGACATGTCGGCTCAAGAAGATAACTTGTATTAGGTTATTAGCCTCCAAGAGAAGAAGTTGGCTAGAAGAAATAATATATATTGAACAGACAAATACCCAGAATGAGAAGTCGGCCCAGGCAGTTAGTCAGAATTACTATAAATACAGGAGGCCAATCTTCATTCAGGAAGGTAGTCTCAGAATTGCAGAGCAGCACTTGTGCGCACTGCAGTGCCTAGTTTTGTGCGCAAGTTTGGAGGAGAGTTGCCATTGCAGTTGTTGCAGCTAGCAGATCACGTTTGGCTTGGACTATCTCTTGGTTAGGGTTTGGACTATCTGATCAGCTCTTGTTGGTGCGCTATCCTTGGGGAAAGGTGCGCTACCCTTTGTTTGGCTATCTAGCCTAGGGTTTTCTTCCGGAGTGATTCTCTGTCAAGGTTAAGGTGCTCGGAGATTATCCCCAATACCAGGTTTCTTCAGGTGATTCCTGCAATGGGTGCAAGGTTAACAGGAGGAACTTTAACCACATGGTTGGGTGACAATAATTTGATATTGTGTAACGAGCACATTCATTCCTATATCTAATAGGTTGTAATTTTACCTCCTTCATTTAGTCTAACAGCTAGAGAGCATAGTGCGTAAGGATATTTTAAGTTGTTGAATAATTGTGAGGTTTCTACTGGAGATGATCACCATGTCACTAGGAGTTTACCTAGAAGGTGGAATTCTGAAGGCTTCCCTAATCCTCTCGTTGAGGCACCTTAAGTGAAGGATTGACCTAATTTCTAGATAAAATAGTGTGCCCTAGCCTAGCACAACCTTTGGTGCCCTCAGCCAACAAAAAAACATCAAGTTTGAGTTTTTAGTCAGATCTAGGGTTGACCAAGTCAAAGAAACCATGATGACTTACCTCTATGAAGTGCAGAAAATATGTTAGAAGGGGCTTCTAACTTAGAGCGTGGAAGACAAAGATTGGCCTCATCCTTGCCAAGAATAAAGGTGTTGGATATACATTGAAAGGAAAGATGTGGAACTAGAGTTTGAAGAAGGAAAAGAACCATGAGAGCATTGTAGTTATGGAGAAGTTCAAGGAGAACGACATCAACACTATGAGTATCGCGTGGAATCCTATAAAGACCATGATACCTACATCTCCCATCTTGACCCATCAAAGAAGATGATAGATACCCTAACAAACCTCTTCTAGGTGAAGCTTATTGGACAATTAATGAGTCTGAAGAATGATCTACGTGACATGAAGATGAATGATGATGATGGCATAACATCATACTTGAGGATCTCCCAGTTAAGGATCCAAGCTACAAGCTATTTAAGAGATCATCTCAGAGAAAGAGTTAGTAAGCATAGTACTCAATGGTCTTCAAGACGTGGGATGCATTTGTCCAAGCATGAACACAATGGGTATCTACCATTTGACTTTGGACTTGTTGTGTAATAGAATCCGGGATCGGTGCAAGAAACCCCACACTAGAAGTACGATGATCAGAAGCCTTCCTGTGGAGGTGAACTTGAGAGGTGAAGTTTGGTTCAGGAAGCTAAATCAGAGAAAGATGTTCGGAAAAACAATGCCTGTTAGCCAGAGGAGTATGGTCACTACCAAGAATCTGTTGAGCTAAAATCTCAGGAAGGAAAACTTTAAAAGCATGGGTTAGAAAGAAAAGGGCTTCTAAAGAGACAAGATGAAAGAGACTTTCTTAGGGGTAACAATACTCTTCTTAGTACTTGTACATATCTTGCTTGCATAAACTCTATACATATCTTGTGTATATCTATCTATTAGAAGATAATACCTTAGAAGAACTATACTTATGGAGAGGAACAACTAGAATAAGAGTTGCTATCATTATACAAGTCGGTCTTACACAGAAAGGATGAAATACATCAAACAAATGTGGAAGCTATTACAAGATATAAATTGAAATCAGAATCCAAATCACAGAGACTTGAAAAAGTAAAGACAGAAATAAGTCAGAAATAAAGAGGAAATTGGAAAATATTTGTAACACTTTGCAAAAGGCAATAAGGATGTGAGCGGAGAGTGGACTCTCCTAGATGGAGGGATCCGATTAAATATTTCCAAAAGAAAAGCGTGCACTCATACAGAGCTAATCCTATGATCATTGAAGATGACGAAGTATATATATATCCATGGTACCCGATGAAAGGCGTCACGATAATTGATTAGGCCTTAGAAAGTCTTCATTCGAAGAGAAGCCTTAAGAGTATCCACAGAACAATCTGCATCCGTGATCCTATAATGAAGGAAGGTAGAAATCTTTAGGGCATGGAATCTGCAAAACTCTATGGACCCAAGAGACAAAGAAAAAACTTATCCGAGGAAGAGCATTGAAGATTCCAAGAAAGAAGAGAGCCAGAACAACCAGTAATTATAATAAGAATCACAGATCACCAACACAATATAGACTCAAATGAAAATCAAAGGAATTGGTTGTGATGAAGAGCGATTATATATATGCAAACATTGCAAGATCGAGAACTAGAGGATCTCCCAGATAGAGGGAGAAGACTATGATGATAGCTTGTTCTAGTAAACCGAACATACCTCTACATGAGTCTTTATATCATCCTCAACATCTAACTAGGTTGGATTTCTACATCAGATGAATGAAATGAATGTTCTCGAGAACAGATGAACAAACCCGTATGAAGAAAACCCTCAAAACGACATGTCGAGAAAGATACTCTTGTATGTAGATAGAAGATAACTTGGTGGAGAACCTCCGATTTTGACTGACGTGGTGAAGATTTTTTATAACTTGAGAGATGATATTCTATCAAGATGATTTTCGAGAGAAGATCAGATCTCATGATGATAAACAGAAAGTGTCAAATGGATATATTTCGGTTTCCAACAATGATATACTTATTGATCAAAGCTACATGAAACCTTCAGAGAAAACCAATGTTCTGTACCGAAGTACATTTGAAATCAGAATTACATTATTAAATTAGAGTAGGAAAGGAGATAGTGGTTTTCCAATACATATCTCGATAGATGAGAAGATAAGCAAACATTTTTGGTAAAACTTTTGTCGAGATGAAGAGTTTAGTGCTGAAGTACACTGAGCCATGGAGGCGACTTCCCTTGTAAGGGAAGAGATGACTCCTTGTTTGGGAGGGAGCATTGATGTATCATTGATTGATGGAAAATCATTTTCAGTTTGAAAAATGGTCAAAGATGAGAATTTCCTTTCCAGTTCAAAAAGAGGTTTGAGATTTATGACAGACAGACATTTTCTAGTTCAGAAAATGGTCGATATCTTTGATGTATCATGAACCTTTGACTTCCCATTGTAGTTGTATGGGAAGTGGTCTAAGCGTCTCTGTTGAGGTTACTCAAGAAAGACTGTCCACCATGAACAACGATTTATTGTGGTTAACATGGGGAATGGTCTATTTTGGAGTTGGTGCAGACCCGGTCATTTCCTTTGGAAATGGTCCGGACGATCATTCCCTAGGGAAAAACAATTCTCTCCAGGTTGCACTACGAATAGTGCCGGATGAATGGCCCAGGGTGGGGAATGGTCTAGGCTCGACAATCAAGGACATACATTCCTTAGGATAGAAACATTCTCTCTAGTTTACCTGTTTAGTGTCGGGAGGAATGGTCCAAGCTCAAAAATCAAGGCGGTTATTCTTCCTTGGCAGAAGAATGGTCGATATATCATCGTGATATGTTGCGACTTTAGAGGCGGAATGCTTTCCAGATCTACGGATGTGATGAAAGATGGCCCAGATGATTGGGTTTATATCATAACATTGTTTTAAACAGGTTGATGTCCAGATGATTTATGAAGGCACGTACCAAATTAGATCTATCTCCATGAACGGATATGTTCATTACTGTTTGATCAAGTACTGTGCTACTTGGTGTGGTAATTGACCTTGGATTGTAGTTATTATTACTATGGACACGTTGTGGATGATATTATTCGATTTCGCTTGAAGGTGTAATGATGTTCAAATAGTTATCATCCGGATGGAGGATCAATGAGCAGTTTCCCAGACATAAAATTGTTCAGAACATTTATTCATCTAGATTAGAAGAATGACTCTTGTGTCACTCACATTGGAGTGAGCATCGTCTAATTACTCGAGATGGAAGTATGGTTCGATCTAGAGTTGATGCGATGGTGATGATGTTGCTCATGATCTATTCATGAGATAGTCTATACAACTATGTTGATGCTAACGGGTGAATGGTATGAACGTAATACTCCGAGATAGTCTATACAACTATGTTGATGCTACCGGGTGAATGGTATGTTTGTGCTCAAGACCATTACCTGTAATACCTCCCTAGCTAGGAGGGAGTGTTGATATTATGGTAGTTGCGGGAGGTGTTTACCTCCACGTGTAAACCTGACGAGAATGGAATACTCTGAGAAGTAAGAAGAAACCCTAATGAGTTGGCTAATAACCCTAGAAGACATGTCGACTCAAGAAGATAACTTGTATTAGGTTATTAGCCTCCAAGAGAAGAAATCGGCTAGAAGAAATAATATATACTGAACAGACAGATACCCAGAATGAGAAGTTGGCCCATGCAGTTAGCCAGAATTACTATAAATACAGGAGGCCAGTCTTCATTCTCGCAGGCAGTCTCAGAATTGAAGAGTAGTACTTGTGCGCACTGCAGTGCCCAGTTTTGTGCGCAAATTTGGAGGAGAGTTTCCATTGCAGTTGCTGCAGCTAGCATATCACGTTTGGCTTGGACTATCTCTTGGTTAGGGTTTGGACTATCTGATTAGCTCTTGTTGGTGCGCTATCCTTGGGGAAAGGTGTGCTACCCTTTGTTTGTCTATCTAGCCTAGGGTTTTCTTCCGGAGTGATTCTCTGTCAAGGTTAAGGTGCTCGGAGGGTGGCTTCGGCCTATAGTTGGGTGACAATAGTGATATTGTCAATGGTAAAATGAGCACATTCATTCATATTCTAACACCACCATTATATGTGGCCATGTCATCTATCGATTAGGCCTCACCTTCTTTGCCTCGGGGCTCTTCTTCTTTCTTTAATGCAGAGACCCTCTTCTTTGTAACAATGTGGATATCTTGATGTGGAGGTTGGTCATGTCCCTTGCTCTACACAGCTTGTGTTGCTTCCCTACTCCGCATATATCTTTTATATGTAGAGAGATGGATGAGTGTGGTGGTAACACCTCCACTTTGCACCCATGCATCTCTTGCATAGAAAGAAAAGGGGGTGATATGCAAAGTTGGGAAGCAATGCAGGGTAATTCACCTTCAAAGGACTTGATCTAAAACTTCCACCAAGCCATTGAAAAGGGGCTTAAGCTAGAATTATAAAGAAGGTTTAACAAAGAGTTGCATACTTAAACTTGCAACTCGAACATTAAACTTGAAACATAAAAACAATTAAAAAATAAGTCATTACTCTGTTAATGATCCATTTCATGTCACACTTCCCTAATAGGAGGTTTTTGGTCCCTAAAAGCTTATTGGTGGACAAGATAGAAGCATATAACCTCCACTTGTTTCTCCAAATCCACTACTCCACTATTATACACTAGCATTATCTTTGTTTAAAATATATGGAAATAAGCAAATTGTCTTTAATATGTGCACTATTATAGGAGGTTTCCAACCATTTAAATCCATCTTATGTTGTGCTTACCTCAAAGACCTATTGTGTTTATCCACAAATGACTTCCATTGATTGGGAATCCCTCTTACTTGACAATCATGTTTGTAGATTACTAGTACCAATGTCTTCCAACCCATTGATGATGTTATAATATCAAGTTATCCTTAAATTCAATGTCATTTGTATTAGCTTTGAACTCTGAAATCATAGTTGTTTTTGTTAAACGCATTTCCTTACTTCTAAGTTCTTCTTAATTGTAAATCTATTCATGTCAAAAAACTACAATAAAACAAGTCATTGGTAGCCCACCTCAAGCCTCCATGCCTAGTGATACTCCTTTCGGTGGATAATGCAAAAAAATACTTGAAAAATAGAAGAACAAAGAAAGAAAGAAGAAAGAGTTTCCATTAATGCTATGTATATATTTTCAAAATCAAAATTAAGTCCATATGGGCCAAAAAACATATCCAAAACAAAAATGTAGATCATCATGGCAAGCTTCTATTCTCTTAGTTGAAAGAAGATCTTGGTGATTTGTCTTTTTTCCCTCTTCCCAATGCTAGTGGCTTCATTTCAATTTGAGGGAGGGGATGGAGGTTCTACGACTAGGAATCATGATCTTCATGTATAAAAGGTTGTGTTACCCCTCATATTTACATGAGTAGTAAATTGTGATTTTCATCACATGACAGGTTTTGTAGGGGTAACTTACAAGGATGTTGATGGACTAGAGATACACACCTTTATTTTTGTTCGAGAATGGTTGAGCATAGTGATAATTGTGATCCTCCATGATGGACTATGTGGTGAATTTACTCGGTTCATGTTGCTTTCTTCTTGCTGATATACTCCTTGATGGTTGGAAAGATGGTGATGATATTCTCTTGGGTGTTATGATATGATGTTGGTTATCTTCATGCCTTTGGATTAGCTTGATGATGGTGATAGTACATTGTTTCATGGTATTGCTCCTTGCATATTGGTATGGAGGTTTGGTCATAGCATTGACATGATGTGGCTCTTATAGAGTAGCACCCTAGTGCTTTACATGTCTATTTTTCTCTTAGGATAATGTTATACACAATAGACAACCATTTTTTTAGAGCGCTCACCTCCTTACCTTATTTTGGATCACCCTAGGGGTTGGGGATGGTATGATAAGATGTGAGTTATGTGATGGAGTACCTTAGCTTTTGACATGTCTAGTGTATTCCCATGATGATCCTTGATGTAACAGACAACTAATTTTGTAGATCACTCATCTTCTTTTGCATTTTGGTGAGACCTAGGGTTTCACGCTAACATTTGGGAAGATTGATGGCTTCATGCTCCTTGGATAGGGTGCCCTGAGATTTTGTGTCCAGCATAGTATTATGATGATGTTTGATAGAATAGACACTTGTTTTTGTAGAGCACCCTACTTTATGATGGATTTTCAACATTTGGTGGGGTTTTCAGCGATTGGATGAGGATGGATGACATGGCACCTTGGGTGAGGGAACCCTAAGGTTTGGGGTGTCTATTTTTTTCACATGGGGATACTTGATAGGATAGACACTCAATCTTGGAGAGCACTCCACTCTTTCTTGGATTTCTATGATTTGGCACAACTTTCAGATGATTTTCAGCTTCTGAAGGATGGATGATGTGGCACCTCTTAGTGAGGGTGCCCTAGGGTTTCTAATGTCTATATTGACCTGATGATGTTGATTAATGGAATAAACATTTACTCTAGTAGTGGAGCACTCCACTCCTTCATGGTTTTCCAATTTCCTATGGTGTGATTAGAGGGTCCAACCCACTCCTTGTTGCACAAATGGACTCCATTGCTAGAGTGCTTGGCTTCTTGGTTGTATTTTGAGATTGCGATTGCACTTTATGATGATTCTACACCTCATTCTCATGGAGATATCCCTTCCTTTCACACTTGTGGAGGAATTTCTCATAGATAAAGGCTATTGGATAGTGGTTGTTGCACATGTGGAGGTTGTTAGGTCTTTGATGACTTGGAACTTGATCTATGGTGTCTATTTTATATTATTCAACCTACTATATTGAGATCCACCTCATCTACATTAATCTATGGATGGTTGGAGCCATGTGTGCCACTTGGAGGGTTTTATCACACATTTATTGAGGTTAGTATGAGCATTTATGGTCCACTTCACTTGAGCGTTCCACCTATTCATGCATCTATCCACTTGAGGAGGTTGTGTGGCACATTTTCCTATGCTATTGGTTGAAGACGCCCATATATGGAGAGTATCTAATACCTTGGGATGATAGCACATGCCATATGGTGATCCATTTGCACATTCTTCATGAGGACTTAGTCATGGATCTATTTGAAGAGATTATTTGTACACATCCCTTGCTTCTTTATTGAGGTTGTTCCACTTTCTTCATGCTTGTTCACAAGCAGGACAAATTTCTAGGAGGGTGTACATGTGGATAAGACTTGCTATTTTTGGAGCCTAGACATGGTCAATCCATCAAACAAAGAAGGCACCCAACTACTTGGTTCTATTTTGAGGATATGGTTGTAACTAACTCCATATTTTATCATTGTTTGACTTATCTATTAAGATTTAGTTAGATGAGAGATTCAATGTATTTGTTTTCCTTGAGTATTTTAGTGTAACATCTTGGAGGAAATTGTGGATCTCAACAAACTTCTTGCTACTTTTAGTAAGCAAATCGTTGAGAGGAATATTATATTGTTATTCCTTGAAGAGATTAATGGATCTAGGAAACAAATCATATTTTATTGTATGAGGAGATGGAACTTAAACCTATATAAGGGTTTTCCCTCTCCATTTGTAAGTGGGATTTTTTATGTGAGTGAAAAGCTCCAAGCTTATGGAATAAAGGTGATCTTTCTTTTGTATAAGCTTTGATTAATTGCATGTACAACTTTTTTGCGTGGTATTATGTTCTAGATGAATCATTGGAAGCTCTATTTTGCAAGTTTATGGATGTCAGAGTCAATCCAGGGCCATAGATGAGCACGGCTACTATGTTGGAAAGGGCTATGGTAATTGGTTTCTTCCCTCTTCTCCCATGTCCCTTTTTTGTTGCTTACCTTCACGATGAAAACATTATGTACGTAGTCTAATTTTCCCATTACATAGGTATATAGTCTTTGGTAGGGGCCGCCCATATGATTGCCTTGAGTAGTGGATCTATATAGACCCTCTCCGCCATCAAACTTGTGAATCTAGCAATTAAATTGGGGTTGTTGTTGTGCATGTCACCTTAGCTTCCTTCAACCCCCTAATATTCTTTAGAACCACCCTTTGAAGTTGCACGCATGACCCCATAGCCCAAGCAAATAAAGGCATTGGTCTTCCCTTTCATCCACCACCCCAAAACACAATTTCACAAATCATTTTTTCCTTTTTTGTTATTTGTTGCTATGCTCTCTCTTGCTCCCACTACATACTACACACATTGAGCTTAGTCAAACAAAGAGAAGATCCTCTAGGCTAGGATCAACTAAATTTACCTAATCTAAAGTGAGAAAGGCAATGCCACTGAGGTGACATTGAGTAGCTTGCCTAGGTTTCCCTTGGGGATTCACACTTGTGATTAAGACTTTTCCATCAAGTGAGAACCAAGCAAGTAACAAGTTCAAATACAACATTTTGATGTTTCCAAATCTAACATAAATGCACTTCTAAATCCCATATTGTAATTACCACCTTGCACCCTGTTACCACTCAAATTGTACTTAATGATAAAATCCCTAATCCACAAGGTACAACTCAAGGGGAAATTGTTAGGATGATCATGACTATCACCTTTGTAACCTATCCTCTTCACTTTAGGTTGGATCTCCACTGGCTCAAGGGGGTATCCTCAGTAGTATTACTAAGACCAAGCAATGAGGCACAAGGTGAAGTTGAGAGTAACCTTATTAAAACAGGGTTTTGTGATTTTTGGGATTTTAAAAATAGGTGATGGAAGGAAGTAGAGATCAGTGCCAAATCCAACTAGGGCAATGGAGTCAAGTTGAATCAAATGGCCTATGAGGTCAAAAAGAAACCCTTTGAAGAATTGGCTTATTTCATTCAAGGATTAGGGCTTAGATTAGAACCAAAAGGAAGACTTTCACCCAATCAAGATCAACAATGAATATCAAGGTCTACAAGAAGGAAACCATAATAGAAAAACCTTCACCAACAAAATCAACTATGGCTTGACAAATTTACTTGATATTTTTACTAGGGATCCAAAAGGAAGAACAAAGCTTGGCATCAAATAATCATCAAGCTAACAAAGGAAGAAGGAAGGAGAAAACCTTAGAACATCTTCCTTCCAAGTGGTAACTTACCCCTCGAATGGATAGATCTTGAAGGCTTGTAGAAGACTTGAGCATTTCACCGTTAGATCCTTATGCACCAAATAAAATCAAGATAGAGAAGCTTCAAGAATTGACAATAATCATCCACAAAGAAAGAACCCTTTACACAACCATGTGCTCCAAGGAAGATATGTCAATTAAGCTCCAAGGAGTGAGAGCTCCAAAAATCCAACCATGAGTCTAAATGAGGAAGTGTATCTCTTTATATAGAGCAATGCTCAAATTCCTTTACAATAAAATAATATTATCTCATGTGAGATCCTTAGATCTAAACCTAAGAAAATTGAAATACACATTTCCTACAACTATCTAGTCAAAATATAATAATCATGGAGTGGTCAAGCCACGTGTACAATGATCAAGGTGAAAATAGCCCAAGAGAGAAGGACATCTACATAAGAGAAGGAAGAAGGAGTGTCCAAGGTGTAACGTTAGCCTCTAAAGTGTTGAATTTTCACTATGCTAGGCTCAAGCATGAGGTTTATTTATTTTTTGCATGTACTTGAACCATAAACAAATGCAGCTACACCATACACAAGTGTTTCAATAACCAAGATCACAAGAAGAATAACCATGCACAAAAGACACCAGAAATATCCTGGGAAAACCCTTCTCAAACAAGGGAAAAACCCAACAATCCTTTGCTATACTTCCAAGAGAAGATCCACCACCAAACCTAGCACACAATAGGGTGCAACTATGACTGAGAAAACTAACTCCTAGAGAAGTGTGAATCGCAGTCCTCATAATTTCAGACCACAACATCTGAAATCATGAGATGACAAGTGTCTAATCCACAATGGGGATTCACTCTTTATTTATACAAAACCTATCACATCAAATGATGTGTCTATTGGCACAATAGGGCCGACCTGTACAACTTAAATAATATAATTAATAATTACACAATATTAATTATCTTTCACATGGTGGGGTCGACTTGTACCCTTTACATCACAAATTAGGGTTACAAGTAAATCTTACTCTCAGACAATATAGCAAGGGATCCACACGTCCACTAGTGGTCAACCACTAGGGACACGTCCTCATGTGCTTAGCCACAGGGATGCCATACTCAACAGATCTCTATCTCAACTGAGTCCACAGGAGAATCATCTGGAGTACCATCTCAAGCCTGACTCAACTAAGTACACAGGGGTACAAAGGAAGAAGACCGCATCGACTCAACTCTCAGACAGAGGAGAATGATATACCCATCACATGGGCATACCCAACACTGGGGGAAGACTCAACTCTCACACAGAGGAGAACGATGCACCCCATCACATGGGCACACCCAACACTGGGGGACGACTCAACTCTCACACAAAGGAGAACGATGCACCCCATCAAATGGGCACACCCAACACTGGGGGACGACTCAACTCTCACACAAAGGAGAACGATGCACCCCATCACATGGGCATACCCAACAATGGGCTCTCACACAGGTCGACTCAACTCAGTCACAGAGGAGAACGTATCCTGCAAAATGTCACACGATGTTGCAATCATCAACACTCCCTCTCAGCTAGGGAGGCATTCTCCACCATGTCAAGTCTCTCACGGAAGTACTCGAACTTCGTCATGGCACGTAGTTTGTTGAAGATATCTACAATCTGCTCATGTGTAGGAAGATACTGCACGTGTATTGCTTTCGTCTGCACCATTCTCTGATATAATGGTATTTGATCTCAATGTGTTTCAAATTATCGTGAAACACAAGATTCTCTTAGAGCTTCACACAACTCTGGTTATCACAATGAATAATGGCAATATAGGTTTGGATCAGCAACACTCTTGCTGAAGCCCAAACTCATCGGGAATCCATCCATCTTCTTGTACCAAGCACGAGGTGCCTTCTTTAGTCCATACAGGGCTTTCTTCAACCTGCACACATGAGATTTCTACTCTTGTATCACGAATCCATCTGGTTTCTCGATGTAAACCTCGTCTTCAATCTCACCATTGAGAAAGGTTGCCTTTACATCCATCTAATGTAGTTTCCAACCCATGGATGTAGCTAGTGCAATGATAGTATGGATGGAAGTATATCGGGCTACAGGAGCAAATGTCTCATCATAATCAATTCCCTCCACCTGTGAGATTCCTCTGGCCACAAATCTCTCTTTGTACTTCTCGACACTTCCATCAGCTACATCCTTGATCTTATAGATCTGCTTGGAAGTCACTACAAATTTCCCTTCTAGTCTCAGAACAATATCCCATACATCATTCTTCATGATGGAATGATACTCTTATGTCATGGCATCTTTCCATACCTGCTGACCTGCTGCTTCTCCATGACAGGAAGGCTCAATATCAATGATGTGGCTCATAGTTGAAATGTAGCTCGAAAATCTCTGTGGTCTCTTGCTCTCTCGAAATGTGCCTTAAGGAGAAGCATGTCCCTCTACTTCCTGCAGAGTTTGTCGAACCCAGGAAGGCCTTTTATGGCCTACTGCAATGTCTCTGGGAACATCAATTGGAGCTACGGGATCAATTGGATCAGTAATTGTCTCCCTCTAAACTGTTGAAGGGGGAGAAGGTATTGCCTCTTCCGTCTTCTCGTTGTTTGACTCCCTCTGAGTCAAGTGACTCCCTCTAAAGTCGGAAAGATAAACATCTTCCTTTTATGGTGTTGTTAACCTGGAGACATCCCATGTCTTCTTAGGTCCTCTAATGCTTCTATAGAACTTTGTTGGCCTCCCGTACTAGGATAATAACCAAGATGACCTCCCATAGGGATAACAATCAAAATGGCCTCATGTACTAGGATAATAATCAACCAAGAAAAATTGGACTCCCATACTAGGGATCATGGTCCTCCAATAATTAAATAAGAAAATATGGCCTCGTGTACTTAGGATAATAACCAAGATGGCCTCCCATAGGGATAACAACCAAAATGGCCTTATGTACTAGGATAACAACCAACCAAGAAAAATGGACTCCCATACCAGGGATCATGGTCCAAGTTATGAGGGCTCCCACACCAAGGATAATACCCTTCATCAAAAGCAAGCTACTACAGAGTAATGATAAAATCAATTAAGAAAAGTAGTACAAAACTTACCTTAGTCTGCAATCATGCTCTATCTTGCTTTTGGTCTTCCCGAGAAAACTGAGGTAGAGTAGAACTCATCGTCGTTCTTGCTTACATTCCTTGACTTCTTTTGAGGTGACTTATGTTGCTTTCCTTTCTTCCACAAAGGACAATGATAAGCATAGTGACAAGGGCTTGATCAAACCTTGCACATCACTCGTTGCAAGTCTAGTCTCCTCGATATCCAAGTCTAGTCTCATTGATATCCAAGTCTAGTCTCCTTGAATAGTGTGAGTGTTATAAGATGCACTTATAGCACACACAGTTAGAATTTGTTGGAATAGTTTGAGTTCATTCCTTATATGCAAGAGATGTAGATCCTTATCGAAACAATACACATGCATTATGCTACCTGAACTACCYGCATCAAAGACAACCACGTACTTCCTAGATTTGTCGTCTTTCCTATGACTAGGTTGGTTATAACAGCCCTCAACAGTTGTCCAAAGACTGCTCCAAGGATGTAGCAGATCTGCACTCTACTCTGCTGCTCTTAGCCCACCGAATTAGTCCTCAAAATTAACATCCAGTTGTCTAGAACTTGCTTCCCCTTAGAAACTGTTCTACAGACTTGTTTTCCACTTGTGGCAGCCTCTAACACAACCCAGTAATGTTGTTATTGCCTTCTTCTTGCAGGCTGAGCCTCAAAACTGGCAGTGGCTGCCCTAAACTAGCAGGTCAAGCTTTCATAACAAGGTGGCAACCTTCAGAACCTACGGCTAGGTTCTTCCTGCAGGTCGAGTCTCTTCTTCACCTGCGACTACCCAAAAAAGTCTCAAAACAGCAAATCTTTCATGGAGGGTTTTCATAAATTCAGCCTTCAAATCTGCCTTATCTCAGCCACAGAATAGACCTCAGATCCACCACAAAACTGCCTCAGAAAACTCACCTTGCATCTTTAGAAAATTCATCTTTTAATGCTCTGAAATTTTCGCCCTTAACTGCCTCAGACTCTGTCTTAGGTATGCGGTTAGGACAGGCCCTAAACTTGCCTTTAGTCTGTGTTAAGGATTGTTGTTAGGCATCTGCGGCAGCCCTAGAGGGGGTACGGCCAGGTCTGCGGCCAACCTAACCTCACCACAGATTTTAGGAGAAGGTTCGGTCCTCTCCTTACTCTAGCCACAGGGGTATGACAGCCTTTAAATGTCCACGGTTGTCTTCTTGAATGTGCAAAGGGTCATCTTCGGGACTTGCTCGAATACCATGTTGAATTTTCACTATGTTAGGCTCAAGCATGAGGTTTATTTTTTTTTTGCATGTACTTGAACCATAAACAAATGCAACTACACCATACACAATTGTTGCAATAACCAAGAACACAAGAAGAATAACCATGCACAAAAGACACTAGAAATATCCTGGGAAAACCCTTCTCAAACAAGGGAAAAACCCAGCAATCCTTTGTTATACTGCCAAGAGAAGATCCACCATCCACCACCAAATCTAGCACACAATAGGGTGCAGCGATGACTGAGAAAACTAACTCCTAGAGAAGTGTGAATTATAGTCCTCATAATTTCATACCACAACTTTTGAAATCATGAGATGACAAGTGTGTAATCCACAATGGGGATTCACTCTTTATTTATACAAAACCTATCACATCAAATTATGTGTCTATTGGCACAATAGGGCCGACCTGTACAACTTAAATAATATAATTAATAATTACACAATATTAATTATCTTTCACATGGTGGGGCCGACTTGTACCCTTTACATCACAAATTAGGGTTACAAGTAAATCTTACTCTCAGACAATATAGCAAGGGATCCACACGTCCACTAGTGCTCATCCACTAGGGACACGTCCGCCTGTGCTCAACCACAGGGACGTCATACTCAACAGATCTCTATATCAACTGATTCCATAGGAGAATCATCTGGAGTACCATCTCAAGCCTGATTCAACTGAGTCCACGAGAGTACAAAGGCAGGAGACCACATCGACTCAACTCTCACACAGAGGAGAACGATACACCCATCACATGGGCATACCCAACACTGGGGGACGACTCAACTCTCACACAAAGGAGAATAATGCACCCCATCACATGGGCACACCCAACACTAGGGGACGACTCAACTCTCACACAGAGGAGAACGATGCACCCCATCACATGGGCACAACCAACACTGAGGGACGACTCAACTCTCACACAGAGGAGAACGATGCACCCCATCACATGGGCATACCCAACACTGGGCTTTCTCACAGGTCGACTCAACTCAGTCACAGAGGAGAATGTATCCTGGAGAATGCCACACAACGTTGCAATCATCAGCATAAAGGACCCCAAAGTGTGTAGATGCTCAACCACCTCCTTCAAGTGTGCAAGTCAAACCTCCTAAATTTCCTCCAAAATGAGCATATGGGCCTCTAAGGCAAAAACGTCCTCTAAATCATGAACAAAAACCCTACAAGAGGGGACGACCCCTCCAAATCGACGCTGAAAATCATATACAAGGTCAAAAACCTTCGTTAAAAGTGCAATGTAAATCCCCTAGGGTCCTCCAATGTGGGCACAAGTCTTCCAAAGAGAAGAGGCTCAACAAGGAATGAAATAACCCCCTATAAGTGAACAACCTCCTCTAAATGAGCTCCAACGAGCAATGTGTGATATCTCCAAGGGAAATCCAACCCCTCCAATCAAGTAAATGACTTCCCTAAGTCATTGGAGAGAAATACATCCACACGTGCCACAATAAAGCCCCAATGCAATCGCCAAGGGGGATGTCCCATCAAATGATGTGACACATGCCTCAAAATGAGTCAATAAGGTGAGAATTCCAAAATCGAGGACATGAACATGAAAAATAGCCCAAATCTATTTTCCACCAATGCCCTGGGAAATATGAACTGCCTCAAGATATGTGAACTGCATTGAGAACTGTGAAGATGCCAAAGCTCAAGATGAAGCCAAATACCCAAGAAGTACATGCTACATTACATGGTCCATCCATATGTCATCAAACCCTCTAGCTCATCAATATCCATAAAATCCTCAGTTGTCCAAAGCTCAAAACTACAACACCTAGTGAAGAAATTCACTAGGTTTGCCCTGTGCCAAAGTGAGGGGTAACACACTCTTTTAGCAAAGTAGTCACAATGGAATAAACTACCCTCGCCAAAAATTCCATATGTCGTAGGGATCTCAATCCAACACCTTTTCAAGGAACCACTTTCAAATATGGTTTCTAAGAGTTTGGAGCATGCTTTTGAACTCTAACTCCTTAAGTCTAATATTATCAACAACCAACATGACCACAATCTATCAAGTTGAATTTGTATTTCACTTTGCCTCTTTCTAATGGCATGTCAGTGGTCTCCGAGATTTAGAACAAACCACACTAGCAAAATGGCATCTCACAATTGCTTTCTACATTGATTTAAACTTTACCTTCAATTCTTATTAAGGATTTGGTTTGATTCTCCAGACAGGAGACTTTTACTTCCTTGGAAACTTTTTTATGACATAGTTTCTACTAGCTAATTAAAGCACAAGTTCTAACAAAAGAACAACCGAACCATCTCTATGTCCATAAAATGTTACATGTAAAATAAAACAAAAGATACTCTGAAAATATCAAAGACCTTACTTGTTTCTACCAAGGTTAAATGACACACTAATGTTTCCCTATCACGTATGAGCCTAATGATATCTTTGTAAAAATATTTGCATTGTTGACCACCGTTGCTCCTCAATGAGTCGTATATGCCATTGAACACTAATTTTGTTAGATATCATTTTCGGGATTAACTGTGTAGTGTCAGTCATTAATCTATGACCCATATCCATGAGTATTAGTCACAAGTGACCAATAATTCTCATGATTTGAATAATCCACTTGCACTAATTTTGTTTTGATTTTAATTCATTTGCTCTTCCCTATTTTAATCATATGCTCTAGAATCATTTGCATACATTACATTTTTCAAAAGCTGTTCAAAAATATGCTAGTCGAAAAGGAAAAATATACCATCAACCAAACAATTTTATTTGTAGATTGATGACCATCACCTTCTTCCAACCCCTTAATTGACATTACAACACTTATACTTTTTCCAATTCACTAATTAATAGCTGGGATTCAAAGAAGTATACAATCTCATAATTACAGAGCACATAAATCAAGTCCCGTATATATATATATATATGCAAAATTAGCATGATGGTTGGTAGTGAAATTATTATATAGATCACTGGCATTAAATTCATTAACTTTCCATGGGTTTTTCCTCCTTGGGCTTTGCCATCAAGTTACATGAATTATTTTGTCATAAAATGGGAAGCAACTAAAGAATATAATTGATTAGTCCATCCTTGTGAAAACTTTCTCCATGATTAATTTGGCAAGACAACCCTACCTAACAAATGACATCAAGCCAACAATTTGTTCTCAGTTTTTCTGGAGTAATCAAGGACTGTTCTTTACAAAAGAAATATTAACCAATTGGAAAGAAGCCAGCATTGCTAATTGTTGGTCAATGACAACCTTTGAACTTAATAAGCAATATAGGTTGATTGAAATTGAAGTTCTTCTTCCAATCAATGACTAAGAACAGTGAGGAGACCAGCTTCAGATCTCGTGATTGCTAAATGTTCATGATGTTGACTAATTGACTTCCTGAGTCTTTTGCTTGCTCGTTGCTTGACCATACCAATGTTGTAATGCTTTTATCATGAGCTCTCACTCCCACATGCCAATAAAATTATCTTCCCAACGTACACAGCAAAATACATGTATGTTTCATGATACAGATGGCACTGCATAAGCTCATCTCCCATAATTAGAGCATGTGTCTGCTCTCTCAAAAGTGGGAAATAGTGCTGACATAACCAAACGCAATACTGCATTGCCAAGGATTGCACTCGAGGCATATTATTGCATGAAGGAAGCTCGATTACAGAGGAAAACACTTAATATAGAATTGCGGCAACTAATAGCAAATAATCTTTGACCAAAGCCAAATTTGATGAATTGAACTTCATTGTACTGATTTTCAACAATACTGAAAGTATCAATCCTATCATGATTGAATGTTTCCAGAGACTTCAAAAATAATATATCTCCATCATCGAGACTACCTCACCTTCTGCCACACATGTATATGGAATCAAGTTAGAAGATCTGATGCTAGCACCAACTATAAGAGGCCAATGGTAAAACCCCTTAAATAATCTGCTCATTTTATGTTAGCCATGCATTGTTGCAGTGCAAAGGAATAGAATCCATCTGTAAATGTCTCAGCTCAGCATTTTGCAAGCTTGCATGATTTGTATATTGTATCAGAATTCTAATATAATGTGACTGACCTCTAGAATGACAATAACAATAAATACTTGCTTCTCATGAGCAAAATATTCCTAAGAAGCAGACTTCCCTCTACAATAACAACAACAGCAAATATTGTTTCTAACAGCCAAAATATTGCCAGTTGTCTCCTAGAACTATGCAGCAGATTCCACAGCCTTCTGCTCTCTAAGCATGCTTTCAATAAAAAATTCTCCAGCTCTGTAAGATGATCGAACCTGACGTTTAACAAAAAGTAAGAAAATTAGATGCCTAATTCTGCCCCTTTAAATTTCAGATGACTTTCGAGCACTAATTTACTGCATATGACACTAGTATCAAATGGTGAATTCATCCAATTTATAGCTAGAAAACAAACTTCAAAACTAATGTACAAATAAGTCAATCTAAATCAGGAGCCATGGTTGAGGAAGTTGTACCAAAGGACCACTTGCAACATATCGGAATCCAATAGATTCACCATATTCCTTCCAAAAGGTAAACTTTTCAGGAGTAACATACTCTTTTACTGTCAAATGTAAAGGTGTTGGCTGCAAATAAACAATTTTTGACTGAGTACATGGGGGTTTATCTAAATGTCAATTTCAGAAAGTAAAAAATGTTTAAGAACAGTATCAGAGATGAAAATAAAACCAATTCATTTCATTCTTCATTTATTCTTATGATCTAACAGATCTATTAACATCCTCTGAGCTAAAATTGGAAGCTATGATTTTTTGAATCAGCATACAGACAGAATGAGTAATAGAAAATCCAATATAGCATGGGTATTCATAGTATAGATGCTTATCTGCTATCAGTTGAAGATATCCCTTGGAAGAATTCCCAAAGGAGGTCAAATGATGTAATGTCCTAAACACTACTTGTACACCTTTCTTCTCACTGCTGTAGCAATATAAAAAGTTTTCTGAGTGTTGACTTTCATTAAACACTTAGGCTGTAGGTGTCTTTTACTGCCAAAACTCCCACTATACTGCTGTTGGTATTTTAGTTGAGTTTTGATGTGTTATAGATGGTTTGATATGGTTTAAGCATGCTAAGATTCCTTCTTATACAGCAGAAAATATACAACAGCAGGGATATAAAATACTCACAACTTACGAATGATATAACAGTGACAACACAACAGCAATATATTTATTAACTACATCTGAGCAATGGCATTAATGATAACTCACAGTTTAATTAGATACATTCACAGCTGTTGGTACCTTATTCGCTGAAAGAACAGGACTGATAAGGGACTGCTCTTCCAATGGTTATTTTGCTGGTCCAAAATTGGATATCCAACAGAGATAAGTCGCCCAACTCACACAGATTTGCCCAGCGTGAACAGACCCACGATTTTCCTTATGAAACTCGGCCTCTATACCATATACCTGTCCAGCAAAGAGAATGTAGAGATATGCTGCCCAGATTCAAGTGGATGCGCCCAGAATGGAGTGCAACTCACCCAGCTGCAATATTTCTTCAAGGAAAACACCCATATTGATATTTAACTTGCCCAGCTATGCAAAGGAAGCACACAGCAAGGGAAACTCGACCCCCTGGTACAGAAAAATGGGCCTCTACCACACACTGTACTACCCAACAAAGAAATAACTCGCCCTCCAAGAGAAAAGTCTTCCTCCAAATGAGTAACTCAACCCACAATGGAAAATATTCAGCCACCAACAAAATAAACTCAACCACAACAAATATTTCAACCACCAAAAGAGAAAATCTCAGCCACAGTAGAAGACTCCGTCCTGAATGAACCACAGTAGGAAGATCTGGATGATCTCCCGAGACTAGCTAGGGTGTATCGTTGCAACACCGAAACCAGCAATCCAACGAAGGGTTTCCAAAGCCTAGTCTCTTTCTCCAAGAGCTCTCCAAATTTCTTTTTTTTCTCGGATGTAAAATGATAGAATGAGGAGNACCACAACAAATATTTCAACCACCAAAAGAGAAAATCTCAGCCACAGTAGAAGACTCCGTCCTGAATGAACCACAGTAGGAAGATCTGGATGATCTCCCGAGACTAGCTAGGGTGTATCATTGCAACACCGAAACCAGCAATCCAACGAAGGGTTTCCAAAGCCTAGTCTCTTTCTCCAAGAGCTCTCCAAATTTCTTTTTTTTCTCGGATGTAAAATGATAGAATGAGGAGAGACTCCTCATTTTCTCCTTTTTATAACTCACTTAAGTCTCTTCCCCATACATTCCCTTTTTATTTTTATTTTATTAAGTCACTTAAATAAATTTTCTCACTTTATGAATTAAAAGTGACTTTTTAATTAGCCTAGGACCAATATCCCCTTTTCTCCTCTTAGACTTTAATAAAGTGTTCCTAGGAGAATTATGTTCCCTATATTATTTTCCACTCTAGCCTATGGGAACTTTATTAGGCTAGTGGAAATTCCCCTTAGAGCACTTATGCGGATGGGGACAATACAGTCCTCCGTGCCCAAGATTGCTTGTCCGCAAGCAATTTCAACCCTGGATGTTGGAGTACTTGCTCTCTTTCCCACGTTGCAGCTTCAATAGGCAAATCCTTCCACTTAACCAAGTACTCTCATATGGTTTTGTTTCTCAAGCTCCGCTCCCGGACCTCTAAAATTTCTTCAGGAATCAATACCAATTGCCCTTCTTCATCCAAAGGAGGTAGCTCTGTTGAGGTGGTGACATGTTGGCCCAAAGCCTTCTTGAGTCATGAACATGAAAAACATTATGTATCTTGCTACCTTCTGGAAGCTCCAACTCATATGCCACTTCTCCAATCCTCCTTCTAATCCTATAAGGTCCATAAAATCGCGGCTTCAATTTTTCTGCCCCTTTCATTTTGAGTGACAATTGTCGGTAGGGCTGCAAACGAAGATACACCAAGTCCCCTACATCAAAATTGCGCTCCACTCTATGCCTATCTGCATACATCTTTTGTTGATTATGGGCCATCTGTAAATTATCCCTGAGAATCTTAAGAATGTCCCGACTCTCCTGAATCCAATCTTTGGCCTTGGGTGCTCGACTATCCCCAAAGATCTTGTCCACAAATGAAGGTGCACCGTACCCATATAAGGCTCTGAATGGTGACATCTCGATCGACATATGGTAGGAGGTGTTATAACAATGTTCCCCAAGGTGCAACCACTTTATCCAAGCTTTTTGTTGTCCTAACACATAATTCCTCAGATACCCTTCAAGCCATTTATTCACAATTTCCGTTTTCCCAACAGTCTAAGGATGGTAGTTCGTGCTAGGTGTCAGCTTTGTCCCAACTAATCTGAAAATCTCCTACCAAATCCCCTCATAAATAGACAATCTCTATCACTGGCGATGGTTTTAGGTGGTCCATGAAATTTGAATATCTCCCTGAAAAACAGCTCTGCCACCTATGCTGCAGAACACTTGGACGGAATAGCAAAGAAATGTGCAAACTTTGTCAGCCTGTCCACCACCACATAAATACAATCTTTCCCTTGTGCGAGAGATATCCCTGTGATAAAATCCATCGATATGCTTTCCCACTTCTGCTCCAAAATGGGCAGAGGTTGAAGTAACCCGACGGGATGAGTGTGTTCTGCTTTGTTCTACTAACAAATGTTGCATTCTTTCAAAAATCTCAGCACATCGACTTTGAGGTGCTTCCATGCAAATCTTTCCCGAACCTTCCTGTAAGTTTTTAAATAGCCAGGATGTCCTACTAAGGGGGAATTATGGGCTGCATGCAGGATCCTCTCCTTCAACTGGGATTCTAGCACCAAATAAATCATGTCTTTATAATAGATGATGTTGTCAACCACTCTGTAACGATTGTCCCAAATCTGGCCATCTAGGATATCGCAGGCAAATTTATGCTTCGAGTATTCTACCAAGAGGAGGGCTTTCCAATCCGATGTAATATCCATGAGTAAAAGCATGGGCGGTATCCTGGACAGGGTGTCTGCCACTAAATTGTTTTTGCCCTTCACATATTCTATCTCAAAGTCATAAGCTTGGATTTTGTTGATCCACTTTTGTTGCCTCTCACTATTCTTTCTACTCCATGAGGAACCTTAGGCTATTATGATCTGTCTTCACTTTAAACCTATTCCCCACCAAGTACTGTCTGAATTTGACCAATGCATGCATGATGGCCAACATTTCCTTGCCATATATTGAGTAATGTCGCTCATACTCTCTAAGTTTGCGGCTCTCAAAAGCAATGGGATGGTTGTTTTGCATCAACACGTCTCATATCCCTATCCCCAAAGCATCACACTCAAGCACGAATGGCTGAGTGAAATATGGTAAGGCTAGTACATGGCACAAACTCATTACCTGTTTCATCCTCTCAAATGTCGCATGTGCCTCATCTGTCCAACTGAAAGCTCCCTTCTTAGTGAGATCTATAAGAGGTGTCGTTCCCTGTGAGAACCCCTTAAAGAATTTCTTGTAATAAGTGCAGAGGCCTAGGAAGCTCTTCATCTCTGTCACATTTCTAGGGGTGGGCCACTCGATAATGGCCCTGATCTTCTTCTAGTGTACCTGGACCTCGTTCTCCCCGATCACATGCCACAAATAATGTTAAGGTTTAAGCTATTATTAGGTTTCTTTTCAATTTACTAGATAACCATAGCATAGATAGGATCACTGAGAGAAACACAATCACAAGATACACAACATTTATCCTGGGAAACCCTCATGGGGGAGAAAACCCAGCAAAAACTTCCTTAATATAGATACTCAATACAATGCCAAGACAATAAACCAAAACACTAGAGAATATCCAACACTAAGCAATGCGCCTCTCTCTTCTTCTCCCAACTGCAGCTACCAAACTTGCGCACTAGATGAGCGAATGAGTGAGTTAATGAGGCTTTGGCTTCCTTTATATATACAAAGTGGCAGGCGCTGGAAAGGTGTCTCTTCACTGGGCAGGGCCGACTTGTCTTCTTAGTGATTAAAACCACTTTAATTAGCCTGGGGGGCGACTTCTTAATTTGCACAATATATTTAGGGTTTAACCAATCCACAAAAGGGGATTTGGTCAATTACAATGGCCGACATGATCAATCCACAAAAGGGGATTGATCTAATGAATAATATTTCAATAATAAATAGAATACTCTTTGCAGTTACAATATTTCAACACTCCCCCTTAACAAGAAGGGTATTCTACAACATCATCAAGAGAGAGAGAGGGCAGCAATATCAATAGCATCTGGAACACTGACTGGCATATCTATAAATCATCGGAAGTTTTTTTTTTCTCATCATCAATATCATCATCCACAGCAGGGAACTGGAATGGCATCATCATCATCTGCATCAACACGGATTAGTATAACACTAATACACCATCATCATCAATAACAGCGCAAGGCTGATACAACATCAAAAACAACAGCATCACAGCACGAAGGCTGGAGCATAATCAACATCAACACTAGGCTGGAAATTTTCAGCACAAAGATGGAAATCTTCAGCACGAGGCTGGCATCACAACAACATCAACACGAAGCTGGAAATCTTCAGCACGAGGTTGGCATCACAACAACATCAGCACGAAGTTGGAAATCTTCAACACGAGGTTGGCATCACAACAACATTAGCACTAAGCTAGAAATCTTCAGCACGAGGCTAGCATCACAACAACATCAGCACGAAGCTGGAAATCTTCAGCACGAGGCTGGCATCACAACAACATCGACACGAAGCTGGAAATCTTCAGCATGAGGCTGGCATCAACACTACTCCCCCTTTCGAGGGAGGTCCTTTCGGACTACACCAAGCTTATCTCGAAGGTGCTCAAACTTTACACGAGACAGAGGCTTGGTCAACACATCTGCAACCTATTCATCTGTGCTAACATACTGGAGCTTTATGGCTCCTCTTTGCACCATATCACGGATGTAATGATATCGGATTTCTATGTGTTTTGACTTGTCATGGAACACATGGTTCTCTGTCATCTTTATACAACTCTGGTTATCACATAGAATCATGGTTGCTTACCTGTCAACAACTTCCGAAGCCATATGGCTTCACAACTGGCAGAACATGCAGCAATGTATTATGCTTATGTCGTGCTGAGAGCAATACTTGATTGCTTCCTACTCTGCCATGAGATCATGGTTGACCCCAGACTGAAACAACATCTTGAAGTGCTCTTTCTGTCAGAGACATTTCCAGCCCAATCTGAATCGGTATAACCACTCTGTCTGAAGTCATGATCTCCATTATAACTGAGACCAAACTCTAATGTACCCTTAAGGTACCTCATCAAATGTTTTGCAGCAACCAGGTGAACACGTCTGGGCTCTACCAAAAATTGACTCAAGGTGTTCACAGCAAAACATATATCTGGCCTGGTGTTCGTCAGATACATCAATGATCCAATGATCTGTCTGTACAGCGTAGCATCAATCAATTCTAATGAAGTGTCAACCAGGAGCTTCACCTTTGTTTCCATGGGTGTATTCATGGATTTGCACTCCAACATATCAAACCTCTTCAGTATTTCAACTGCATACTTCCCTTGGTTAAGGAAGATCTTCTCTGGGCTCTGCCAAACCTCAGGACCTAAGAAATAGTGCATTAGGCCAAGGTCTTTCATCTCAAATTTTGCAGCGAGCTTCTTACAATCAATGATGAGCTTTTCTTCTCCAATTAGAAATAACTCGTCCACATACAACAGCAATATAACAGGTTCATCATTCATAACCTTGAAGTAAAGGTTAGAATCTGCTTTACTCTTGGTAAAGCCCAAGCTCGTCAAGAAATTGTCAATTCTTCCATACCAAGCTCTAGGAGCTTGTTTCAATCCGTATAGAGCCTTCTTCAATCTGCATACATGAGTCTTTCTGTCTTCAACTTCAAACTCTTGAGGTTGTTCTATATACACTTCCTCTTCTATGACACCATTTAAGAAAGTTGTTTTCACGTCCATCTGGTGTAACTTCCATTTCATCTTAGTTGCAAGGGCTATGATGGTTTTGATTGAAGTGTATCTGGGTACAGTGTTGAATTTCTTTAAGTTAGGTTAAGCATGTAGTTCATTTCAATTTCATCATGTCTTAACCATAAACAAGAATGTTGCAGCAACCAAGATCACAAGAAGAAACACCATGCACAAGAACACAAGATAT
>SNQJ01S0036216.1:0-21088 GCA_010110895.2 Picea sitchensis
TTCAGCTGTTAGTTAGATTGTATGTAGTTTTGTTTTCTGTTAACCCCTTTTGCTCCACAACATCCTGTTCTGCCTTGCCAAGCCCAACAGGGCATGCCAGTGCTCCCATTTTTGCTCACCCAACGACGATTCGAGCACGAACACCCGTCAATCTAGATATTGAAGAAAAGGTGGGGATCCTACAACAATTTTCATGGGAATAAAAGAAAAAAATAAAAATTATTTAGTTGTTAAGTTTAATTAATGATGTATGGGTAGGCATGGGGGGGATCCTCACTGATCTTGGAGGAAAAAATGAAATTTTATATGCCTAGGGCTTAGGAACTTCATTCAATAATAATAAGAAGATTACTCTTTGCTCCAGGGGATAAGATTGGCAATGGAAAAGTAAATTGAATGCTTAATCATCTTGGGGGATTCTAGGGTTGTTATCAAGATCATGCATAAGAAAATCATCCTAGTAGATTATTTCATTGCATCTATATTGTATCATGTAAAAAATGAGGCCGAAAAAATCCAAAAGGTCTCTTTTTTCCATGTGCTAGGGATCCGCAATAGCCAAGTAGACCTACTAGCTAACAAGGAAATAGATTTAAAAATTGAGGTGCTTTGGATTAATGGCCAATTAACCATCCAATATCTTCCTTAAAAACCCTCAACAAATTTAATGACAAGTACCACGAGCACACTAAGTCATTTGTTCCTCACGCACCAACCCATCCACCAATATAGAGAAATCAACATGATGAGACTGAAGGCTCCCTCACACATGATCTCATCAATGGGGATGAAAGAAAATGAGCATCCTCATTTAATTCACCATGAACACGATGGGATGATGGACAAATTGATATTTGTTCGACACGAGGAAATCAAATATCCTTTCTCCTCTAAAATTCATTTGGCTCCAACATTCAATTCCAGGTCAACGATGGTTTTAATCATCTTGTTCTTTGTTGAATATATTTGGTACATAGATTGGAGGTGATTTTTATTAATCCAATATTCTTTGGTTATAGAAAGAGTAATTATATCTTTGAGTTTTCTAGAAGGGGTGTAGATATTTCACTTTATCCCCCTTCACTTTCAAGTTGTGGATAAAAGTGTCTCCTACTCATTAATAGGGGAATGTGCAACCTTGACTGTGTCAAATATCCTGATATACACCTTGCTTCAGGTCCACGCGTCTACTTTTTATAAAAAATCCACCACTCTATCTTAAAAATAGAATATCAACCATTCACTATGGATTATCACAACTTACAAGATCTAAGGAAGATCTTAAGAAATCACGAAGAAATGGTTTAGATAAATAGGGAATCCATTCTCACTCTCATATTAACCAAATTTCATAAATAATGAGCATCAATTTATTTCAAAAATTTCATAGATTATGAGCATCCCGGTGCAATTCAAACAACAAATGGTTAATCTTGAGGAAAAATATATTTTCTAAAATGTATGGTGGAGAATCTAAACAAAGAAGCTCAGCTAGTGGCCAGCCTCTAACAAATGTATGTCAAAGCAAGGTGAACATAAGGATGAAGACATCATGATTCAATTGATGGAAGACATGGAAGTTGGAGAACAAGATCAAGTACATGCATCCAGAGGCCTAGTGATGTAGGAGCATCGCCAACAGAGCACAAGCAGAGGACAGCTAGGCGCACTAGCGAACATTTTGAAGAAGTTCAAATTTTGAAGAATGTGTATCATGCAAATATTTTGAAAAGGAATTGTAATTAAAGAACGTCTTTAATGGTGTAGAGATGGATAAGTCCATGAAGACATCAGAGAATGTATTTCTTTTAATGTATCTAAGTGCAGTACAGATTCGATGTGTTCGATTTGATCTGTCCGTCACAAATATTTATCGTAATAAATATTAGTAGCCAATAGATTTTAATTTGATATGATATCTTTAGGGTAGTTGGATGGAAGAGCTCGAAGAGCCCTCTTGTATAAAGCTTTGTATTGTTACCCATAGGAGGCTGCTGAAATTGTTGTTGATGGGTTGTTGAATCTATTATATAGGTTGTTGTAGAAGTTACCGAGGCAATGTTTGAACATATGTATATTTTAGTTGAATGAGTATAACAAAGCAACATTGTCCCAAATTTATGGTGTTGATGCATCTATAAGAATGAATGAATGGTAGAGTTTTTGTTTATTATAAATTCTCTGTTATTTCTTGTTCTTGTATTTTTGCATGCATTTACATGGCTATATGTATGAATCTATAAGGTTTTAAATAAATTTCAATTGTTTCTCTTCTAAGAGAAAGTGCAAGTGTGCATAGTGTCCACAAGGAGTGCGTTGACAGAGTCTATCTCGACTCACAACTCATAAGAGATAACGTGAACTTATGCCTGGAAGGAGTGCATATCGTCTTCAAAGTTTGTGTTGACAGAGTCCATTTTGGCTCAGAAAGTTCTGGAGAGATAGCATGAAGAAATTTTATCCACAAGGAGTGCGCGACTGAATCTTATGACTCAGAAGCTCGGGAGAAGTAGTTGAAGTTGTTCACAGAGAGGTGGAATCACAGATGAGAACCTATTGCAAGGCGTGCATAGGCTGGAATTTGGCTAAGTGTCGAAGGAGTATTCTAAGAAGACAAGAGTTCAAAAAGATCAATCTCGTGAGGTAGAACAACGAGAAATCATCTAAGGACAAAGTCCTTTGAGGTCTCTCTGACTTATCAAAGAGAGATCCATCCAGGAGGGATTGGGATCATTCCATACCATCAAATCTGGGAGGAATTGCACAAAGGTCAGTCGTGAGGTATTTCGGAGGTCAGAGTTCAGGACACTTCAAAGCATTGAAAGGTGGGATCATCAAAGTCGTGAACTCGTGAGGCGAATCTCGACCATTGTTTGTGAGAAGACACGTGGAATAATATTAAGGATTCCATGAGTTAGAGGTCTGGAGGAAGTAAGGGTGGAGTAAGTGAAGTTTTGCAAAGTTGCAAAGCCTAAAGCTTAGTTGGACCATCATATCCAGGGAGACACGTGGAAGAGACCCACGAGTTCGGAGGAAGTTGTTTCAGAAGGAAACAGAGGAGGAGATTGCAGTATTTACAGAGCCCGAAGTGGAAAAGGGTTGGCCTGAGGTCATAGATTGTGGTCACATAGCAAGGAAAGAGTCCAGCGCAAGACTAGTACTCATGAATCGGTGTCGCTAAGCGTCGAAGAGCGGAGTTGTAAGTGGTTCGAACTTACACATGACATCAAGGGGACCTATGTGAGTGTGTAAATTGCTCAAGGTATTTTGAAGGCCAAAGAACTAGTTCGGTTCAGAGAGTTGAAGATCCAAGACTGAGAGGTCGCAAAATCCACAGGAGAGAAGCGGGGGGNATCAGAGAAGATACATAATTGAATTTTGTAGGTAAAGGAGATATAGAAGTAGGTTGATATCATTGATTGGTATCAGATACATCAGCACAATGTTGCCCAGGAGACGTGCAGAGCCACCCGTAGAAAACAGAGCTATGGAAAGGGATATAATAGAACTTATAGCGAGGTTGGATGCCATGGAAACAAAACAACTAAGAGCACTTGATGTTGGAGACGTCAGCGATGCAGAAAATGAAGAAGTGGAAGTCGAAGAAGTTGTAACGAAGGATGCTACAGAAGAGCGCTTGTTGAAATTGGTTGTTAAGTTGGGAGCTAGAGCGAAGATAGACATACCATTGTATGAAGTTAATTTGGACATCAAAGAATTGTTTGGTTGGATATGAGCAATGGACAAGTATTTTTACTATGAAGATGTCTATGAAGAGAAAAAGGTAAAGCATGTTGTCACTAGGTTGAAAGGACATGTAGCACTATGGTGGGATGAACTGTAGGATGAAAGGAGAAGAAAAGGAAACAAAAATATCAAGAGTTGGGATCTAATGGTATCCAAGCTAAAGGAAAAATTCATACCCAAAGACTATCAGATAAATCTGTTCAAGAGATTGAAAAACCTGAGATAGAAAGGAATGACTGTGAAATAATACACAGATTAGTTCTATAGAATGAACATCATGGCTAGAAAAAAAAAAAGATGAGGAAAATGTTTGCAGGTACATCAACGTCCTGAGATATAAAATCCAGTACGAAATCAACATGATGACATTAAGGACGGTAGAGGATGAGTACCATATTGCGTTGAAAGCAGAGGAGAAGTTGGCCAGGAAGAAGAGTCAACAAAACAGAGGTAGAAACTTAAATAGAGGCAAGGGAGTTGCCCATGACAAGACATAGAATCCCAAAGGTGAGGCATAGAATCCATATAGTCACTCTGAGAGAGGAGGAAGTTACTAAGGAAGGAATAGCGGTGGTAGAAACTCTTTTCCTAGAGGAAGAGGAAGAGATAGAGGAGGTGAGATAAAGTGTTATGCATGTGGAAAGGTAGGACACATGTATTAGGAATGTATTGAAAGGAAGAAAGAAGGAGGATAAACTCACATTTCGGAAGAAAAAAAGAGAGATGTTGAGGCAGAAGGTGCAGAAGATAGGAGATCTTTGATGATGAAGAAAGTTCTCTTAAATCCAGAGCCAAAAGTTGAAAAGTCAGTGCAAAGGAAAAGTTTGTTCAGGATAGCTTGCAAGACTAAAGATAGAGTATGCAAGGTTATAATTGATAGTGGGAGCACTGATAACTTAGTATCCATAAAGATGGTGGAGAAATTAGAGCCGGAGACGATTGTGCATCCAACACCATATAAATTCTCATGGTTGCAGAAGGGTCATTAGGTAACAATCACTACACAATGCCTGATTGAATTTAAGATAGGAGGATATAGAGATGACATTCTATGAGATGTAACTCCCATGGATGTATGTCATGTTGTTTTGGGGAGACCATGGCAGTATGAAAGGAATGTCATTCACGATGGGAGAAGAAATACTTAAACCTTGGAGAAGAATGGTAGACAGATATGTTTCTGCCAATTGAAGAGAAGAAATTGAAGGAAGAAGCCAGCACGAGTATACTTCTCATGAGTGGGAAGGAACTCCTGAGTGAAGTTAAGAAGGAACAGGAGATGCAGTTTGTTATAGTGAGGAATCCAAGAGTTATCCTTACAAGTACTTCTATGGAGGATTTTCCTGAGGAAATCAAGGAGCTATTAGAGAATTTTTCTGACATAGTAGTGGATGAGTTGTCGAGATCATTGCCATGTATCAGAAGTATCATCCATCACATTGACTTGATGCTAGGATCAAGCCTGCCGAACAAAGCAGCGTACAAACTAACAACTCAAGAAAATGAGGAGCTGAAAAGACAGGTTCAAGATCTGTTAGATAAGGGTTTGGTCAGAGAAATATTGAGTCCATGAGCAGTACCAACTGTGTTGAGTCCAAATAAGGATGGAGGATGGAGAATGTGTACAGACTCAAGGGACATAAATAAGATCACCATTAGGTACATATTTCCATTGCCGAGGATGGATGACTTGATGGATTTCTTAGGTGGAGAAAATTGTTTTTCAAAAATAGATTTGAAAAGTGGATATCAACAGATAAGGATGAGAGAAGGTGATGAGTGGAAGAAAGCCTTCAAGACAAACGAGGGATTGTATGAATGGCTTGTTATATCATTTGTCTTAACAAATGCCCCACGTAATTTTATGAGGTTGATGAATCAAGTGTTGAAAGATTTTATCGGGAAGTTTATGATCGTATATCTGGATGATATACTAGTCTTCAGTAAAACCGAAGAAGAACATCTGAGGAACTTAACATTAGTGATGAAGAGGTTGCAGCGGGAGAAGTTGTTGATAAATTTAAAGAAATCCTCTTTCATGAAAACATAACTCATCTACTGGGGTTTTTTGATCTCTTATAATGAATTGAAGATGGATCCCAAGAAGGTGAAAGAAATCAGAGAATGGTCATCACCAAGGAGTATATTTGAGGTAAGAAGCTTCCATGGATTAACAAGTTTTTACTAGACGTTTAGCAGAAATTTTAGTGAGATTGGCGCACAAATGATGGATACGGTGAAGAAAAGACATAAGTCTTTCAAATGGATAGAAGAGGCTCAAAATAGCTTCAATGTATTGAAGGAGAAGATAACAGAACAACCGATTCTGGTATTACCAGATTTCAGAAAGACATTTCAGGTGAGATGTGATGCGAGTGGAGTTGCAATTGGAGCAGTATTAAGCTAAGATAATAGACCCCTTGCATACTTCAGTGAGAAGCTGAACGATGCTAAGAGGAATTACTCCACATATGATAAAAAATTCTATGCCATAATTCAAGCCTTGAAGAAGTGGAGGCACTATCTTGTTCCGAAGGAGTTTGTTTTGTATAGCGATAATTAGGATTTACAATTCATAACCAGACAAGAAAATTTGAACTAGAGACATACCAAGTGGATAGAGTTTATGCAAATTTCACTTTTTTCATTAAACATATTTTTGGTAATGCTAATTAGGTTGTTGATGCATTGAGCAGGAGATGTCTAATGCTGCAAGAATTTCAAGTGAAGACCTTGGGGTTTGACCACCTTAAGGAAATGTATCATAATGATCCATATTTCAAGGAAGAATATGAAGCATGTGTGAATACTTTGGTCAGAGAAAGAATCCAATGGGCTGAATATCTGATTCAGGATGGGTTGTTGTTCAAAGGATGTCAGTTTTTCATACCAAAGTGTTCAATGAGGGTGAATTTGTTGAAGGAAAAGCATAGTGGAGGTCTAGTCGAAAATTTCGGCCATGACAAAATGTTTTCACAGTTGAACGGTTCATATTATTGGCTAGGTATGAGAGAAAAGGTGAAAAGGTTTGTGAACAAATGTAATATTTTCCATTATGCGAATGGGAAGAAGCAGAACACTGGGTTGTATCAGTTGTTTCCTATTCTAGAGAGGCCTTGGGATGCAATAAGAATGGATTTCATGTTAGGATTGACAAGGACATAAAGAGGAAGTGATTCCATATTTGTGGTAGTGTAAATATTTTCAAATATGACACACTTTATCCCATGTCAAAAAACTAGTGATGCAATGCACGCTGCTAACTTGTTTTTCAAGGAGATTGTAAGACTCCATGGATTTCCCAAGAGTATTGTTTCAGATAGGGATACCAAATTTGTTGGTCATTTCTAGAGAACATTGTGGAAGAAGCTAGGAATAGAACTATCCTTTATCTTTGCATATCACCCTCAAACAAAAGGATAGACTGAGGTGGTGAATCAAATTTTAGGATATTTGTTGATGATTTTGGTCACTGAACACCATAGCCAGTGGGATCAGATTCTAACATAAGAAGAGTTTGCATACAATGAATCAATGAACAAAAGTACCAGAAAAAGTCTATTTAAAATAGTGTATGGAATGAATCCGAGGGGAGTGTCAGATTTGAGAGATTTGGAGCAAAGCGAATTTAGGAGTGTTGGAGCCAAAGACTTCGTTGCAGAAATGAAGAAGCTCCATAATAAGATCAAAGAGCAGTTGAAAAAGAGAAGCAGTGCATACAAATGCAGAGGTGATCAACATAGGAGGAGACTTGAATTTGAAGTTGGAGATCAAGTTATAGCACATCTTAGGAAAGAGAGGTTCCCAAGAGGAACATATAATAAGATAAAGTTGAGGAACATAGGACCATGCAAAATCCTAAGAAAATTTGGTGAGAATTCGTATGAGATAGAGCTACCAGAAGATGTGGTTATATCACCCATATTCAACATTGAATACTTGTATCCGTACAGGGAATATGGATCCGAAGGACCTGAAGATCAAAGGAAGCTAAAGTGGGAAAAGTAGATGCCTGTAGCAAAGAAGTCTAAGATGGAGCAGATCATAGATTGGCAAATTGGTAAGAAGACTAGAAGGAAAACATATTTTGAATATTTGGTAAAGTGGAAAGGGAGACCAGTAGAAGATTCCAGTTTGGTGAATGAAGCATACATCTGGAAGCATGGAAGGTCAGTGCAGAAGTCGATGAATTTTTCAGCCAGAGGAGTATGATGCAGGAGCATTGCCAGCAAAGCACAAGCGGAGGATAGCTAGGCGCACTAGCGCACACTTTGAAGAAGTTTAAATTTTGAAGAATGTGTATCACACAAATATTTTGAAAAGGAATTGTAATTAAAAAACATATTTAATGTTGTAGAGTTGGATAAGTCCATGAAGACAACATAGAATGTATTTATTTTAATGTA
Organism: Picea sitchensis; assembly: GCA_010110895.2. Classification (NCBI taxonomy): domain Eukaryota; kingdom Viridiplantae; phylum Streptophyta; class Pinopsida; order Pinales; family Pinaceae; genus Picea; species Picea sitchensis. Next base: position 8,154 of record SNQJ01S0036216.1, read on the forward strand.
GTTGTGCAGTATAGATTCGATGTGTTCGATCTGATCTGTCTGTCACAATTATTTATTGTAATAAATATTAGTAGCTGATGGATTTTAATTCGATAGGATAGCTTTAGGGTAGTTGGAGGGAAGAGCTTGAAGATCCCTCTTGTATAAAGCTTTGTATTGTTACCCAGAGGAGGCTACCAAAATTGTTGTTGATGGATTGTTGAATCTATTATATAGGTTGTTGTAGAAGTTATCGAGGAAGCGTTTGAACATATGTATATTTCAGTTGAATGAGAATCACAGAGGAGAATTGTCCCAAATGTATGGTGTTGATGCATCTATCTGAATGAATGAATGGTAGAGTTTATGTTTATTAGGAATTCTCTGTTATTTCTTGTTCTTGTAGTTTTGCATGCATTTACATGGCTAGATGTATGAATCTGTAAGGTTTTAAATAAGTTTCAATTGTTTCTCTTCTACAATAAAGTTCAAGTGTGCATAGTGTCCGCAAGGACTGCTTTGACAGATTCTATCTTGACTCACAACTCAGAAGAGATAATCTGAACTTATGTGTGCAAAGAGTGAATAGTGTCCGCAAAGTGTGCGTTGACAGAGTCCATTTTGGCTCAGAAAGTTCTGGAGAGATATCTTAAAGAAAGTTTGTCTTCAAGGAGTGTGCGATCGAGTATTCCGACTCAGAAGCTCAGGAGGAGTAGTTGAATTTGTTCACAGAGAGGTGGAATCACAAAGGAGAACTTGTTGCAAGGCATGCACAGGCTGAAATTCGACTAAGTGTCGAAGGAGTATTCTAAGAAGACAAGAGTTCATAAAGAACAAGCTCGAGAGGGAGAACAAAGAGAAATCATCTAAGGAAAGATTCCTTTGAGGTTTTTCTGACTTAGCAAAGAGAGATCCATCTAGGAGGGATTGGTATCATTCCAGGCCGTCAAATCTGGGAGGAGATGCATGAAGGTGAGTTGTGTCATATTTCATAGGTCAGAGTTCGGGACACTTCGAAGCATTGAAAGGTGGGATCCCCGAAGTCGCGAACTCGCGAGGCGAATCTCAACCGTTGGCTTCGAGGAGACACATGGAAGAATATTAAGGAGTCTGGGAGTTTGAGGTCCAGAGGAAGTAAGGGTGGAGTAAGTGAAGTTTCACAAAGTCATGAAACCCAAAGCTTAGCTAGGCCGGCAGATCCAGGGAGACACATGGCAGAGACTCGCGAGTTTGGAGGAAGTTGTTTTGGAAAGAAATAGAGGAGGAGATTGCAGTATTGTCGGAGCTCGAAGTGGTGAAGGGTTGGCCCAAGATCATAGCCCGTGGTCACATAGTGGGGAAAGATTCTAGCGCAAGACTAGTACTCACGAATCAGTGTCACCAAGCATCGAAGAAAGGAGTTGTAAGTGGTTCGTGTTAGGACCCTATAATTTATAGGAAAATCAAGATTCTGGTTGACATTTATTTCATGAATTAAGTAGATTTATCATAACTTTATTTATCATGACGCATAGTGAAGATGTGAAGACGGCAGAAAGCGCTCAACACTAACCAAACATAAACCAAGTACCTGCATGCAAACATCAAAGCAAGTTAAAATTCCTGCACATTTTAGGCAAGAAATTATGAATAGTTGGTTTAAATGGAAAAAATTATATATTACAAAGTTTTTAGTTTTTATTAACCTAAACTTTGGCTTTATTAGTCAAATTTGGCCTGGCTTTTTTAATCCAAAATTGGCTCTTGGCCTTATGTAGGGTTCTATGAATAATTTATTGAAATTTTCATCAAAAGTTAAGCCATAAGGCTTAGCTCCCGCTCCGAATCCATGCGACCTGCATCCACAACACACGAGTCAACACAATACATAATCCTCCAACTCCATGCGACCTACATCCACAACACACGAGTCAACACAATACATAATCCAAGCAGGCCAAACACAAGTGGGTAGGCTTAGCTCCCGCTCCAACTCCATGCGACCTGCATCCACACCACACGATTCAACACAATACATAATCCAAGGGGGCCAATCACAAGTGGGTAGCCTTGGGCTCACTGTATACTACGAAATTCTCAAAACACCACATGTTTAGTCTCTTTTCAACAAGATATGTTGCAAGCCATCATAAATCCCTCAGTTAGGAGAACATTCCACAGATACATTCGAAGAACAACAATGACTTGGAATTTTTCTTTTTACTTACAACCGAGCTATAGGAACGCTCTATGATGGTGAAACTCGCCTATTTCTTTGCAGCATTAACAAGTCGGTATACATGTATAGCATGGGAAGACTTGCAGAGTACAGTTGTATTGTTCCAGCCAGAATGTTAGTTGTTATCCCAGCTTCATTTCTATATACAGAGTGTGCAATTCTTGTATGTGTTGTCTTTACAGCATGTGGTGCAATGAGACATGCAGCTAATAGACGTGATGAAGGAACTGTCGTTGTCATTGGTATTGGTGGAGTAGGATTTTCTCCATGGTCTAATGCTTTTCATTTATACAATGGCCAATTGTGATTTTGTGGACAAATGGCACCATCTAGTAGGTCAAACAGTTATTGTCATAGTTTCAAGCATTCAACAAATGTATAGTTGGTTAATTAGTCCAAGATTGAACGAAACTAATGTAAGGTGGAAAAAAAATTCATTCAGCAGTCTAAGCCCAAGTACAAGTATCACAAGGTGTCCAAATGATCAACGTGGTGACAAGAGAAATGACGAGGTGGTAAGGTTTTAAATGCCCATGGAGTTTTCCTAAATGTATAGAATTGAACGCCAAATTTCATAATTGGAGAACACAGAGTGAATATTCAAGCATTGAGGTTATTAATAACATGAGAACGCAGTGCCAAGGGATGCCATCACTTAGTACTCGAGCTTAGGGTCTGGGTGTCATAAGGATTGACGATTCAAAGAATCCATAATCCACCAGGGATAACAATTTGTTGGGAAGGTGTGGATATTGTGCCAAATATCAAAATGCTTGACATTGGCTTTAACTCCAAATGAAGATGCTCAATTTTAATTGTGTTATTTTCAAAGAAATTGGTATAAATCAATAGGTGGAAGGGGTCAGTCGATGAATAGATAATTTCTAGATTTGAAGACATTTGAATACATCTTCTCCACATTTAAAGGAATCAATCCAACAAACTAAAGATTAGATCTAGATTTTAAGGAAACATTCAAAAATATTTATCCAGATTTGATGGAGGGAAGTTGGCAGTTAAAGATGACTTCCTTGGAAAGTTTCTAGGAATCAATTACAGGTAGAAATTCAACATATGTCAAAGTATCTTTTACAGGATCTTTTTAGCATGCAATGAAACTTCAGTAGTGCTCAACAAAGAAGGAATTGTACAAATCTATCTAATTCATGGAAAATACATTCAAAAGTTTCTAAGGAATCTGAGATGTTATATTTGGCCTATTCCACATCATTTGGCACCTACAACAACTCTAGGTTGAAATTAAAGAAGGATGGTCAAATTAGTTCCTAGAATCTTTGATATTTAACTGTTTCAAGCTATGTTTTTGTTCCATCTCAACTTATTGGTTTTTCTATTTCTGAAAATTACATTTTTTTAAGTGAGGAGAATTGGTAATAAACCTGATCCAAATATGTCTCGATCTTAATTCTCTATATATTTTAATATTTAATAGAGAAATAGGAGAGGAATTTGTAAGAAGGAAGGGGTTATTTGTTCTACACTTGATCATTGAGCTGAGGTGACCATTAACAGTAATACAAGATTAGTTGTTTCAGAATTCATGTGCCATAACTAGGTGGTGAAGTGCTTCTTCTGTAATTTGTATTCTCTGTTTTCCATATGTTTTTCTTTTCTAGATATCTTACAGAAGTTTAAAGAACAAAATTTGTTGAAATATACACTCTAAATCTTACTATGGACAATGTCAATGTTTTCTTCTGATATTTAGTGGCAGAATTCTTAATTTATCTGTTGCTCAATTGATCCTATCTCTTTTCTCCTATTTCATTTCATTCAAATTTACCAGATCTAGTAGTATGTATACCTTTCCATGTTTCACTTTATCTTGATACTTCTGCAATTGATCACCTAAGCCTCTTTGACTCCATTTCCCAATAGTCTTTACCTTCCTATTCCAGCCAATCAATCAATCAAAACAAACCATGTACTCTTATAACTAACCTAAAATTCCAAGCAAACAAAGCTAGATCAGACAAAGAGAGCCCTCTTTGAGTCTTGGAGGGCTAGATCCAGGACTCCAAGTGGTTTGATGTTACCTCTATGATTGCCTCCACATCCTTGGGAAAATTATAGAGCGATAACAGTTTGAACTTACACACAACATCAATGGGACCTGTGTGAGTGTGTAAATTGCTCAAGGTCTGTTGGAGGTTGAAGAACCAATTCAGTTTAGAGAGTTGAAGATCCAAGACTGGGAGGTCCTAAAATCCCTAGAAATTTTAGAGAGTTGAAGGATCCAAGACTGGGAGGTCCTAAAATCCCTAGAAGAGAAGGAGGGGGGTGGTTTCACCTAGAAGAGGCCACAATTCATCACTACTTTTAGTATTCTTTGTTTTTTAAAGTTATAACATAGTTACCAACTTAACCACAACTCCATAGAGTTTTTTGGGGGGGGATCCAATTTTTACCCCATTTTTTAAAAATGGTGCTACTGGTAACACTCGCCCTCTGTTTTAGGTGGTTTTTAGATATTTTAAATTTTTCAATCCACAATGTTTCCACATTATTTTTTTAAATGTTTATTTTTCATCTATTTTCAATTTTTTCTAAAAAAAAAATAAAAAATAATTCAACGGTGTTTTTAGTCATTTTCCCATGCTTCTTTCATTATTAAAAACATTTTTTACCATTTTATTTTTTGAATTTATGTTTTTTCATATAATCGTGTCACCTTAATTAATTTATTGTTCCATATGTTACCACATGCAATTTTTTATAAATTTTGTGTCGTTGAGCCAAGAAGGAAGGATCCCACCATGGAGCAATATCTTTGCACTACGCATCGATACACAATGATAAAATTGGCTATTTAGACACCAATAAAAAAAAATTCTTTAGAAATGTGGGACAAATTCCATCACGTGAAAAAAAAAAATGCAGCTCCCAGAAGCACACAGAGCACCAAAAAAGGAGGGTTGCAATGTGCCATTGAGGGAGATCCTTGTCACATTGATTAGGAATATTATTATTTCCACATGATCATGAAAACACCACAGGATTTCGACAACACATGAGCAACGTTCCCTATGAGAATATGTTATAGCCCTAAATTTCTCTACACATGCATACATGGCCTTGTCCCTCTTACTTGCATTTATTTCCAAAGCACTGCTGAGAAACTCTTCTTAAAAAACCAATTTTTAGAAGATGTATGCACCCTGCACCATTACTGCCCACGTACATATGTTTGTTTCACCACTACATCTCGTGTACATACACATGTTGCACCATTATTGCTTGTGTATACTTGCAAAAGTTGCAAAAAGCAAAAAGTTGCAAGGAATTTGTTGAAATTGATGGGCTATTGGAGGTTTTCCAACTAATCCACCTGCTATATCCAATCACCCAACAGAATGACCATTCTTTTTGCATATAAAATGAGGTGTTTGGGTCTCATTTCATAGCTAAGCATAAGAACAATGAAACTCTGTCTGATTTCACTTCCCCTCCTTGCCCAAGATATTGTTTCCTTTTGTGAGAAATTGCCTCAGCATTCCCTCATTAGCCCCTTCTTCCTCCATTTAACCCATTCACTTCCATAGAAGAGATCAGAAGGTTGAGAGGAGAATTTCATACAAGGTGCACTTGGACCATGGTGAAGAGGAGCCTGGACCAGGTTCATGGAACGATAGTTGACTTAGATTGTAAAGGTATAATATTCGTGTTATGAATAAAAGAATTATATTTTCCTGTCCCAAATGATGGTGTCTTGAATAATTTTATTATTTTACGCTTGACATTCTAACATCTAAACCTAACTTATATATGGAATAAAATGATTTTCGTTCTTTGTTTTTCAATCTTTTGACGCAGGTCATCCCTGGGAGGAGGCGTGCAGTCAATGGAACTTCCAAGCATGGGGAGATCATCGACAAATGTGGGATTAGAGGTATAGTTACCCAATATCCTTTCTCTTTTCTTTATTTATATTAGTTTTGGTATGTTTGGGGTAGTATAGAGAATTAATAGATTTTAGATGGTTATTTTCTCTGCCTACATTCTGAACCCTGGTGTAGTTAAAGGGGGGATATTTCCCACTAGCAGAACTAGTGACCATATTGGGGAACCCCGGTTTTGGGCAAAAAAACCTCGTGCAGGGTACTATTCCTACAAAGGGAGTGACTATAGGAGTTGTCTCCTCTCAGGGGCTTTGGAATCCTTGGCAGGGATCAATTCCCTCACAAGGGATGTCGATTGAAAGCAACCCCTTCCATACTCAATGGAACCTCAGGAAGGGCTTTGTACTTATGCCCATCGGATCGGCTGGGGGAATCCCCTTCCAAAATTCTTGGAACCCCACGCAAGGATAAATCCCCACCCAAGACATGTCATCCAATTATGGGATTCAGTCAATGATATCCCAACAAACATAGTTTCCATATGTTGGTCAAGGCCACAATTTCTACCAAAACCCTAGCCACTAGTTCAACATTTCCTAGCAACATGGTGTCAGTCAAACTCCAGGACCCCTTTTTCCTGTACATAATACTCAACCTACTATACCATTTATAGCAATGCTAAATTTTCCAGAATTGTCGATATTGTTGAACGACCCAATTTGTCATGATCCACGTTGACCCCCCATGCCGACTAAGTTGCCATCACATATTCCAAAATTTGAAGCAAAACCTGGCGATGATCCAGGTGATCACGTAACAACCTTTCACTTATGGTGCTCATCAAACTCATTGCGAGACGACTCCATCCAGTTGCACCTTTTTTAGCACACTCTTATCAGCGGTGATGCCAAATGTTATATTGGGCTCGACCGCTTGAGGTATTCTTACTTCAATGACTTGGAGATGGTATTTTTGAACCATTTCCAGTTACCCATGAGATATGATGCCGACACCAAATTTTTGTCCAACTTTGTGCAGACCAAGGCCGACTATATCTTTGATCACATCTGAGAATGGCAGTGTCAAAAAATCTTGATTAAGGTCCAAGTCCCTCCAGCTTTCTTGTTGGAATGGTTTATGAAGTCTTTGGTGCCTCACATCTCCAAGGACATAGAAAATTCTGGAGTTTTTTTGGAGGAGGACGCGATAATGAGAGCGCAACAGCTTTAACTGATCTACTCTTAGTCCGGAATGCTCTATGAGATTTTGTCGGATGCGCCAAAGTCTATCCTCGATAAAGCCAAGAAAAATCATAGACCCCATGCTGGTGGTATTGTGGGATCAAAACAAGGAAAGTCCACTAATATGTTTTCAAATCAATTGCAACAATTGTCGATACAGCAGGTTGTGGCCAACCATACCTCGAGTTCGGTTGCTCCCCCTACCCAAACATCAGACATACATAGTGTGCAGTTGGCGAGCCCTAAGGCCACCCAACAGCCTGAGGGAAAGAAGAAACAACAAAACAAGAAGGGTAAAGGGGAAAAAAAGGATACTAACAATGATAGAAGGGGGAAAATGGAGAAGAGGAAGTCAAAGTATCAGTGTAACCTTTGCACAGAAGACCACCTGACTCATTTGTTCCCTTGACTTGTGGAAGCTTGGAATATATTGGCATAGTAGCAACATGTTGTGCTGATGAACCCATTTCCACATGGGAAAAACATGGCTCAAGATTCATCATCCTCGATGGTAGAAGGGGGTAGTCAGGAACCCCCCGTGTCTACCAATAATAAATCGACTGCAAATGTTTACATGATGAAATTCGAGGCTCATATAGTGACCAGGGACCAAGATTACAGAATGTCGGAATCTGTCGAAAATGGAAAATAATCCACAAACCCACCGATTCCTCTCCAGATCGAGAATACGGCAGGTGAAATAATGATACACATCCCAAAAGGGGAATTCAACAAAGATTCTCACAATCTAAATGCAAGGGCTTCCCATAACTACTTTGTTGTGAAGGATTTGGCACAAAATCCTTGTGCAATGTCTACTTTGGAGGTCCTCCAAAGTTTCCCTTCATAGAGAAAGGCTTTGTTATTCGCATTGGGATCAATAGAGACTTGTAACCCGAGAGCGATCATTCTTGATCCAACCGACTTGAAACCTCGTCTTCCTTACCACGTTGCATTTCAGATAGTAGTGGCTTACACCATGAAATATTTTACTCAGAATATCTTCCATACTATGGTTGACGAGGGTGCCTCGACTTGCGTGATTTCATTGGCGTGTTGGAAGGCCATTGGCCAACCCAATTTGTCTCCATTGCCTACATTGCTTACGGCGTTCGACGTTCAGTTGTTCAGACCATATGGAATCATTCCTTATTCCCTCGTGTAGTTGGTAGGAAAAACTATGTGCATCGAAGTTGAAGTGAACGATGCGCCTCTCGAATACAACATGTTATTAGGGAGGAGTTGGACTTATGCAATGCATGCAGTGGTTGCTACAGTTTTTTGGCTCTTGTTGTTTTCACATGAGGGCCAGATTATGACCATTAACCAGTTGTCCTTTTCCCATCCCGACCCTTCATCGGGGGCTTCCATGGTCCTGATGATTGATAATCCTCAGCCCATCATCATCAACTTAGGGGTTAGTTTGTGTCCATCATTGATGGGTACTTTTGATTACCCAACACCTTTTGGCAATATCAAGCTTATATCAGTTGTCCTCAACCAACCTAGGGATAAAATATTTCAAGTCTCATCATTTCAAACGACTTACTTTCATGATCTCTGGAATCTTCCTTTCCCATCGGCTTCAATGGAAGGGAGGCAGCTTGGTATGGCCATGCCCTTGTCTATAGCTAAAGTTGCGTACGACATTGTCCAACAAGCTTTAGTCAGCCCTGATACAACTCTCGCATAGGAGTTATATCTAGTTCTTGAGTCTATTTGGGCTCAAGGTTCTCTTTACACTACAAATCCTTTAGAAATGGTATTTTCCTCTGACGAGGAAATTCTTGAGGCATTGACTGGTCCAGATAGACCCTAGGATGATCTTCATCATAGATCTTACTTTCTTCCAAAGTTAAGGAGAATAGAGGAAGGCAAAAAAAATTCGACTGTGAATGGTGATAGGTCTTGTCCTATTAATCCTATGGATACACACGCAGTTTATGTTGAGGGTAATATGGCGAGTATCGGTGAAACTATTCCCATAGATATCTCCAGAACCCCTGGCGTTGTGGATAATTTTTTCGTCGAAGTGGACTGCTCCCCCGAAGAGATTCGAATTTATACATGGTTATTTAAGGAATTCCACGACATTTTTTCTTGGTCTTACGAGGAAATGATAGGCATAGACCCAAGAATCATTGAACATCAAATAATGACTTATCCTGATTCCAAGTCGATCCGACAGATGCTTCATCCAGTTAATCCTTGAAACGCAACAGCGATTAAGGCTGAAGTAGAGAAAAATCTTAAAGTCGGTTTTATCTACCCGGTGCAGTTGATGGAATGGGTGTCAAACCTCGTTCCAGTTAACAAAAAATAGAGTACAATTCACGTGTGCATGGACTTCTGTGACTTGAACAAGGCATGTTTGAAAGATAATTTTCCCACCCCATTCATCAATTATATTGTTGATGAATGTGTTGGCTATGAAGCCTTTTCATTCATGGATGGTTTTTTGGGATATAACCAGATTCATATCAAACTTGAAGACCAACATAAAACAACTTTTATTTGTCCTTGGGGGACATTCATGTATCGTAAGATGCCTTTTGGCCTAAAGAATGCTAGAGCCACTTTTCAACGGGCCATGTCGTTGGATTTTCACGACCTTAGACATATAGTCGAGGCATTTCTTAATGATCTAGCATCATGCTCTCACGAGAGATCTAATCATCCTACACACCTCTGACTAATCTTTGAATGATTTCGCTACTATCAGATTCGCTTGAATCCTAAAAAATGTAGTTTTTGCGTGACGTCGAGTCATATCTTAGGTTTCATTGTTTCGACAACAAGGATCATGGTCTATCCTCTCAATTTTGAGGCGATAGTTCAGTTACCTCCCCCATGCACAATACCCCAACTTCAGATCTTACAGGGGAAATCGAACTTTCTTTGGTGTTTTGTCGTGAATTACGCCGAGATCAATAAAGGGTTTATGCATTTGTTGAAAAAGGGAGTCCCATTCTATTGGGACGGTGTCGCTCAATTCTCTTTTGAAGTGTTGAAATGCGCTCTTACATCTGCCCCTCTGCTCTGGCCCCCTAATTATAAAAAATATTTATTGTTGTATTTGGTTGTTGCAGAGTCAACAATAGACATGTTCTTAGTACAAGAGTATTATCTTCTTGAGGAGAACATTATTTACTACCTTAGTCGAGGCCTGGTAGGGCCGGAACTCAACTGTTCTCACATTGAGAAGATTTCTTTGGCAGTAGTGCATGTTGTCCAACGGTTTTGTCATTATATTTTACTTCACAATACCACTGTCATTGTTGTTGTGAACCCTTTACAATATGTGTTGACACGACGGATCATTGGCATAAAAATCAGTAGATGGATTGTCATCCTCCAGGAATTTGACTTGGATATTTTTTCGACAAAATCCAAAAAGTCATTGGTCTTTGCCAAAATTATTTTGGAACTTATGGTCGATTCTAATGATATCATGAATGAAGAATCACCTATCAAAAGAGATCATTTTCTAATCGCATCTTCGGACCCCTAGTATGGAGATATACTAGTCTATCTCTAGAATTTTAAGTGCCCCATTTCTACTTCTCGAGATGAGCATCGACGAATTCATCATCGGGAACGAAACTATCTCATACTTGATGACACTTTGTATTGTTGAGGTGTAGATTGCATACTTCGACGGTGCCTTATCCATGAAGAAGCAGAGCTCGTTCTGAATGAATACCACACTGGAGCAAGTGGTGGTCATTTTTTTGGGTTGGAAAGAACCCAAAATGTTCTACGTGTCGGTTACTTCTGGCCTACGTTAATCAAGGATTGCGTTGAGGGGGTCAGGAAGTGTCACCTGTGTCAAGTCTTCTCTTGGAAGATGTGGGCACATCCTGTTCCTATGTTTCATGTCATTGTTGTTGGTCCTTTCACCACGTGGAAGATTGATTTCACTACATGTCACCCAGCCTCAGCCAGGGGGCATCGTTATATCATCGTAGCAGTAGAATACTTCACGAATTGGGTCGATTCAATGCCAACAATTAACCAGGGATGATTTTAAGGATGGAAATTTATTTTAAAATGTAGAAACCTTGGAAAATCTTGCTAATCCTTTATATGTCGACTATAAATGTTTGGCGATATTTTTGTAAAAATATTCAAATTTCTAAGTATTTTATATAGTTTTTATAAAATTTTGGCGATTTTTGAGGTAAAATAATTTTATCCTATAGAATTTGGGTGAATCATTTTTAAAATAGCGAATCTCATTTTTGGAAAAACCATGGAAAATTATCCCATGAGTGAAATTTATCCCCTAAAAGCATCCTTGCATTTAACAATGATGGCAAAACAACGACTCTTTTCGTTTTTAACCAGATAGTAGAAATGTTCGACATCCCGAAGGAGATTGTCACTAACCATGGCAGTCACTTCCAAAACAAAATGATGACCGAGTTAAAATCAAATCTTGGGTTGAGGCAAGAGAGTTTTTCACCTTATTACCCACAAGCGAATGGTCAGGTTGAATCTATGAATAATTCCCTCAAGACTATTCTTCAACGGACGATCAATTATGCTACGTCAAATTGACATTTGATGTTGTACTTGGAATTTTGGGCCTACCGAACGTTTGTGAAGACTACCACCAGTTTCTCACCTTTTCAAATCATATACAGGCTAGAAGTAACCTTACCTATTGAATGTTATATCCCTTCTCTAAATTTGGCAATGGAATTACTGTCGAACACTTCACCGCTTGAGGAATACCTACTATATCTTGAGCAGCATCGTGATGCAGCCTCGAACAATGAGGCTCATAAGAAACGATTCAAATGTTAGTACGATCAGTTTGTTCATCCTCAGATATTTTTCGAAGTAGATCTTGTCCTAGTTTACGATCAAGAAAACGATCCCCTGGGGGAAGGCAAGTTAAAACCCATGTGGTTCGGACCGTTCATTGTGAAAGCAGTCCTTAAGAAGGGTGCTTACCATCTGGTTGACTTTGAAGGAAATGTCTTGGAGGATCCTAGAAATGGGCTCTACCTCAAGAAGTATTACTCTTCAGTTGGTCACCTGGGTGACTTCTTGTACATATGTATAGTTCTTATACAGTTTTTTTCCCTTTTGTTTTGTGGGCATGTAGTTATTTATGTCTTATTTTTCACTTTGGTAGATATTAAGTGAATCGAAGGTGCATTTTGGGTTTGTGGACGTCACTATCCAACACACTCATAGGCTTACTTCCACAGCTTGTGTGATATTCACACCTAAAGACCAATTGCTATCTTCCGGAGGTATTTGTCTAGGTGACGCTACAAACAATGTCATCGAATACAGTGTGGTGATAGAGTTTCTTCGTGATGCCTTGTTGCATGGAATTTCACACCTCCAAGTCTACCTAGATGTTCAACTAGTTGTGTCCCAGTTAAATGGAATTTACCATTTTTATGAGCTACTTTGCACCGACGTTTCCTTAGGGTACGTCTCTTAGAATGTTACTTTGATTACATTACATATATCCATGTTCCTAGGAGATTTAATTATATGACAAATAGTCTAGCTAATCAAGTATTAGATTGGCATATTTCACACACATAGAAAGAGAAGCACATACATACACATGTACATACATTTGCCAAAAATGTGATCTATAAGACAAATAAGATG
>SNQJ01S0036216.1:21098-49596 GCA_010110895.2 Picea sitchensis
AAGTGTTACGAGTACATAGGTGGGCGTGAACGCATCAAAAATAAGGTTTAGTATACATAGTTGGGCTTATTCCCTCCAAAAATACATGTAAAAAGGTGCCCTCAGCACATCTAAAGTCTAGCCTATCTAAGCTCGGGGCCTATTGGCCCTACCATAATGAACAACGACGTTGGCCAAACATCAAAAAATATGGACCCAAGTCTGTGGCACCCCCACTACATGAGGCTGCATGGAGGGAGGGAGATCCTCGATATCAACAATGGGTATTGTGCAAGTGATCATAGTAAGGTTGTGCTCCACGCGTCTCAAAACCCTCTCATCCTCTCTATATGGAGGTCCCCTTGTGACTACTGGTCCATCGGCTATTGTTGATCCTACCTCTGGTTGAGTACATCATCGAGTCCTCGCGAAGTTTGTTGGGTGCACTAGTCCCACATCTCCATATAGCAGATACATGAAAATCAGTACTCTATACACACATAAAAATGATATATTTAAAACCAATAAAAAAATTAAATAACATTAAAAACAAATTTACCTATCTCTCCTCGCTACCCTCTGATAGGCATAGGCATTTTCGGATCCCTAAAAAAGTCGATTCCGACGTAGGGGTAGTCCTATATCGTCGAAATCTATCATGCCCACTAGTCAAAAAATGTGTCATCAAAGGCCTCTATGGTCCTCCCTCCCCCTTGTCATGGCAACAATGTTTCCCATCTACACACTGCTGAGAAGGAGGCCACATGCCCCCACACGGTCTCTCTAGGACTAAGGTTGGGTACTCTTGAAGAAGAAGAATAAGCATAAAATAGTACCAAACCCAATTTTTTGTTGCTGCATTTCCGACGCTCTGTTAGTTGTCTCTTCATGCATGTGAGAATGGTTTTACTCCAGTCAAAGATATGGGCCTCCTGGCATTGACTAGCACAGTGCATGTGTGCCTGAGAATCCTGGTGAAGGGTCATGGATCTAGTAATATTCCCAATAAGTAGAAATATAACTCTTAGAGTTAGACTCGTGATGTTGTGAATAGGAACCTGAGCACCTACCTTCTCAGTGTCGGCCTCACAGTACATTTGAAAGTAGTCCTCAATGTTAAAAGGCCCAGGAAAAATGTTTGTAGGTTGACTGGTTCCCCTCTCCTCGAGAGTCCAGTCAGGAAGTAGTTGTCTTCAGTCATTGGATTCAATTACTATCCCTCTATCACGAATGCCTCTGCATATGGATGCAGGTAATCAACTATGGAATTCAGTAGCCTGGGTTGTGACCTCATAAATGGACACTGGAAGAACTTCCACAACTCGCATTGTTTAAATTCAAAAATGGCAGCACGGTCCTCTTCGACCAGTATTTCAATGTCCTCGTGTTCCCTCTCCCTCCAGTGAACATACATCCTATTCCATGGAAAATAAAAGGGAGTTAGCTCTCACTTTTTAAAACAAATTCCAAGCTTTTGAGGGTGTACGAAGGTTGTTTTGGCCTTAGTCATGTATGTACGCAGGTAGAGTGTTTTCTGCCTGAGTACCTATGCGGGTTGTCCTTGGAAAACCCACGTACAAGCAGGGATGCTCTTTTTAGGAGAATGTTCCCCCTCAAAAATGAAAAATATATGCATGAAATAAGAATTGAATTCCAAGAGGGATGCATTTGTACTTACTTGGTCCAAGTAGAAGTTTGTTTCGTCCACTGAAGCTCCCGGAATCAACTTCTTTAGAAAAGGGTATTTTTCTCCTTTTGGTCAATTTTCGAAATGCAATGGTGAAAATGAGTTGTCAGCCTCTATTTATAGACGTTTTTGGCCTTTTTTGCCACTTTTTGACCCCCTTTGTCATTTGTTTGTGCTTGATGATCACTTGATTATGATTTTGAGTTTGTTATTGGATGTTATGATATAGTTTTCCTTTGGTTTGGTAACCTTTTGGGGATGGGTCACTTTTGGTATCCTTTGGTAAAAGTCATTTTTTCCAACTTTTTGCATATAAGTTAGGATTTCACCTCCACTTTATACATCTCATTGTATTTTTCGCTTTTCCATAGGATCTACCCCATCGAAGTGCGACACAAAACCTTCATTGCTTCTCTAGAAGTGTCGTAATTAGGTGGTAGAGCCCAACTTTACATGGATGCCCTAGATAGATCCTTGTTGAATTTTGGCGTCCATGTTGTTAGCAATGACTATAGGCTCGAGAGTCCTTTTTAGTCATGTCATGATTACGATATTGAGCCTCATGCGTCTGATGCACCATCATTATTGGCCTCACCCTTGGGACTCTCAAATGAGCACGGTTTGTTGTCTTCCAAGCTCACTTTACAATTTGAAAGAAACATCTGATGAGACTATATTTATACTTTTTTATCTTGTATGGATTAAATGAGAAAAGTATCCCCCTAGAGTCTTCTTTAATCCCTTTTCAGACTCTCTAAACATGAAAATATTGTTGAGTGATATTGTTTCCCTTCATGCTTGCCAAACTGAAATTTGAAGGCACATTTGTTTGATGGTATTTTACCCCTTTTTCGGTATGGATGGTCAATTGAATGAATAAAGGTATGTGTTGAGGGGTCCTAAATACCTTTAACTCAACAGAAGGAACCAAACCCTCCACTAAGGCCCAATTAGACTCTGCAACATTTAATAGTGGAATGGTTCTCCAGATTTTTCAATCCGGCCAAAATAATTGATGGGCTTTACGTTTTCTTGCGAAGGGTTTCTCCTTCAGTTCATACGTTCTCTTTTTTTGTTTTCTCTTAGGTAGGACTAATATAAGATAAAGCCAGTATAAACCAAATAAGTGACAAAGTGGGAACAAACATAACTACTAGATAAAAGGCTGAGCTTGGGATAACGCTTTCACTCTAGCATGAAGACAGTGATCATCTACCACATGCCTAGTCATAATACGTTAACCATGTGGGTATTCCAATTACTGAATGAGATACAAATTATCAGAAGAAAACATGCATGTGATAAACAATGGCAAGTAAAATAATTCACTCAACTCTAATCATCAATCACATAATAACACAACGATTTATTTTCATCATTAAAGACAAGAAATGTAAAACATTGAATCAGATAAATCATCAACATATTTAATAGCTCTTACTCATTACTGCATACATTCATGAGATGAAATAAGAAATAATTCTTCTCCACATCCAATCATACACACATTTCATGAAAACACAAACTTGTCTCTGGTCCCAAAAGGACTTCTCAATTAAAGGCAGCTCTGAAATAGCTCTTAACAAAACCAAAAATGAGAGTTTCTTGCAAAAACCATTGACCCTTAACTAACCAGTTGATGCCCTTATTTATAACATAAAATTAACTAAAAATAAAAATTAAAGTGCAGCTAAGTAAAACAAAAACTCGCCACATGGCACTTTCTTCTATCAGTTTTGTAAGAGTCATCTCAGGATATCACTTAAGTGGGTGAATCTTCTCGTACTCTGACCACTTGATGAATAGATCCTCAAAGGTATTGCCATACAGGAATCTATACTGCTCCATTGGGGCTGAGTGAATCTCTCTTATCTCTACCGCATGTGCCCGATACTTGACTATATTGGCACTTAACTATTGTAGCATAGCCCGAGATTTGATCGAATGCTCCATAAACTGTCGCACCTGACTTGGCGCCATGTTTGTAACCTTTGTTATTTCTTGAGCTCATGATGAGTCTTGCTCGACATGTGACTTGACTATGTCATGCAAGTCAACAAAGTCATCGGGTGTGCCAAACTCGGGGAGTCTGATATCTTTCATCACTTGGTTTATCTTGATCCATCTTTTCTCACACTTGGTCCATTTCTCCTGGATTTCTCAATGAGGTTCCCGAGACATTTTAACCCAATACTCGGTCGATTTCCTTATGTGATCGATGCTACTTTCTCTTAGCACCCGAATGTCGTGCTCTTCAACATCTTGACCCTTTTTCATCGCACTGATATAGTCGATTCTTTCCACGTCTTGTTGCACTTTTTCGTACCACCTCTCTATATATTTGCACATGGCCAGTGCCATGAGGGTGTCTTCTTGCAGCTTGGTTATCCTTGGAGTGAATAAGTTTCATTCATCTGTAAACTTGATGTAGGCCTCCTTGAATTCGTTCCTTAGGTACACCGCGGCCTGTGTGGTGTTCTGGTAATATTTCTCCAAGTGGTGCAAATGTTCCAATTCTTTTAAAGAAGCAACCAACTCCTCTTCATCCCTTTTTTCTTTGTCCAGGGTGACATCTGTGATATCCATCCCTGTGCCTATGAGTTTGGATGTTTTTGCATGCTCTATGTTAATCATATTTTCCTCTGTAGTGATGAGGATGGAGCGATCTAAAGTGATCCTTCTCTTCTTAGTGGTTCTTTGGACATTAGCTTTCCTTTTCTAGTCATAAGTGATGGAATTTATGTCGGCTACTTCGTCAACAAGTTCGGGGATTTGTTGATCTCCCCAGGTGAGTGTATTCCCCATACTCTCGATGGTATATACTTGTTCAAGACTAGATTCTTGAACTTCCTCCCTATGTTCTAAAGGATTGGATTCTATTTGTCACTCATCGAGGAGTTGAGTACCGATTGAAATTGAGGCATCAGGAGTAGTCTTGGTACTTGTTCTTCGACCATTGAGACGCTGATTTCCTTCCATGGAGCTTCTTCCTGTTGTTCTCCCAACCCTAGCTCATCCTTTAGACTGTCCTCTTTGGTTTGTGGTGCATTAGGCAGCTTAGTGTCTAAGACACTCTCAACTTCTTGTTTGTTCTGTGTAACCCCCTGAATTTGAGCATCGCGAACTAGAGAAGATGTCTTCTCTAGTTCCTTTTCCTCTTCGATATGTACATGGGTCACAAGGGATACCTCCGGGCTCTCATCATCATCATATATTTTTATCAATTCTCTTAGGGGGTTTGGCATACTTGCTCTCCCTGATGTTTCGAATGTCTCTGTCTGAGTCGAAACACCTATAGGTGATCTGTTCGATAGCATTGTGAATTCAAGGCCATCTAACCCGACGATTTCATCGACGTCTATCAGTTCAGGGCCACTTGAGCCTATCTGGATTTCATCTGGGTTGTTGCCGGGGATCCTTTTCATACTTATCAGGTATGGGTCCTATTGCAGCCGATCAATTATCTGTTGTACGTGTTCTATCATGAATAACCCCCTCTCCCATGTGTCTTGAGCCATGGGGAGACCTCTACCCTGCATCAGGGCTACCAAGGGGGATTTTGATGCTTCGGTTGTTATACATTATTTTTTTCACTCTAGTGATGTCTCTACAGTTATGTGTTTAGGATCTCATAAGGACATTTTTCCTGAGAAAAGTGATTGTTGTATTCTTCCATAAAGCATATTTTTAAGATGAGTTCGCAGGCTACATGTGTTGTAGTGTGCGAGAAACCCTGATTCTCACAGGCAACCCTATAATTGGAGTGTGAGATGTTCGCAGTCTGCTCTATAGGTAGGGTGTGAACCTGCTTCAAAGCTTAAAGGGAAGAGGAAGTTACGAAGGTTCTAGAAGAGGATCTTCAAGAAAATGAGTTGGCATTCGCATGGCTGGAATCCTACTAACTTCTCAGATTTAGTGGGATCATCCTCATCCCTTCAACCATCTCTCCTTCTCCTATATATTGGAATGTTTCTCAAGGAAGAGGTTAAGCAAGATTGAATGGAGAATTGATGAAAGAATTGTGTGAGGAAGCCTGTTTGAATTGAAGCTTAAGGCCTCCATTTGTCCATCAAGCAATACTGGATCTTCTTCATGCAAGTGTAGAGCAAGTGTGTGTGTTGGAACCAAGGACCACTAAAAGGAAGCTTGTGACATCAAGGCGATCTGGTTGTATCTTCTACTTTCACTTAATACAATACAGTGGCATGTCCCTTTCCCATAAAATCACTCTTATTTTATCACATAACTCCTTGATCATATGCATAGGTTGTCATTGAATATACTTTGCTATCTTCACTTTGGTTGGTTTGTGTTGTCTTGGACCTGATCTCACAAGAGCACCGAAGTGAAGTAGGAACAACAAATACCTAAGGAAGTGATATAAAGGTATGTCACTCATTCCTTCTTAGTAGTAGATTCGATGATTGCAACTTAGGGATAGAGTCATGTACTGTCATGTTTTGTTCTAGATCCAGGTGGATCTAGGGAGATCTGTTAGTGTCCTCATATACTGATTTATCCTATAACAAAATTGGCGACTCCACTGGGGATACAACTCATTTTTGTTGTCTTTTGTTGGCCATTTTCCCTTGGTATACCTTTTTCATTTCCAACCAATCTGTGAGTCTGTAGGAGACCCTTATAGACTCTCTGGACCTAGAAGTTCACTCAAATTTTTTGTCCTTTTTCCAAATTTTCAAAATTTACAATCATTCTCGCATTGAACCTCTCTATAGCCTGTGAGAATCATTCATTCTTGCACCCTACTGTTCAGTCCAATGCGACCTTCTCTCACCCTGCCAGTGTCTAGACTGTGAGAATGCCTCATTCTTGCACTATACTCCACTACTAGGCTATGAACCCATTTGTAAAAATTTTGGATCAAGTCTTCTTGTTCTTTTTGATGCCCAGATTTGTTTGTTCATCTAGGAAGAACTTATTTTTCCAGTGTTTGATTGTTTCTTGACTTCAAATATTGCGGTCGATTAGTTTTCAGAGATCGAAAACTCTTCTTAATAATTTTTCCCAGTTTTTACTTCTTGACCTTTTACCAATGAGGGTATAATCTCGGATTTTGAGATCTGAGTGCTTGTTTGGTCAAAAGTCTTTGATCATATTAAAAGTTGGGATTATTATTTCTTAGATTGCTTGTTGCTTGGAAAAGTTATTTGTCCATATACATTTGAAGAGACTTTTTCTTGTCGATTTTTATTTTTATTTCCATTGAAAGATTTGATTTGAGCGTTTATTGAGTATTTTATTTTCATTGGTTGCTTACCTTTTCTTAGTTCCATCCCTATTTTTGGTTTCTAAAAAAAAAAAAAAAAATTAAAGTCTTGTTCTTTTAAGCAATCATTCAGAAAATATTGGCATTAAAACATTGAAAGAGAAAAAATAGTGAATTTACATTGTCCATGATTGTTTGGTACTACATTTGAAAAGAGAATTGTACATCGTATTTTGCATTGTTCTAGAAAAACTCCTTTCTCCCTGTTGTAGATAGAATTCATCGAACAAAAGTTTGTATCATTCATTTCTATTTACACATTGTTGGCTCTAAGTCTTACACAACACCAACTTCATTTCCATCTCCCTCTTGAGTAACAACAACCTTTAATAATATTGTGCAATTTTTAAAATTCAACTAGTAGCTTTTTCTAGGGCTCTTTTGCACCAACATTAGCTAGGCTAGAGCTTTGGAATAGGCAATGAGACACACTCTCCAAAGCAAAAAACACACAATAGTATCTTGTGATAGGGAGTGTCAAATTCCATTTGCGGCATTTTGTCCTGGGAAGCCCTTCTCACACAAGGGTCAAACCTGAGGTCGCATTGAGATTGACAAAGTTACTCACCCTTCTTTGTTGATATTGGTGTAGAGATTGCACGTATTACAGGGGTCACTTGAAGGTATACCCACAACGATGAGTGGAATCCTCTCAAGTTGATTTCAGGCTAGATACCCTACCCTTGTGTGTGGATAAAAATGTCAACTTTTTCCCTAGGCATCATTGTTGTTTGTGGTAACCTTAGTAGCCTATCTTCTTAGAGTCTTACACAAGGTGAATGTGGAAAGGTAAGTCTTCACAGTACCTGGAATTGATGCTGGCCAGACTCACTCAGGCTTCTTGGAGGGTATACCCATGATTATGTGTGGGAGCTTGCACCAGGGTGTAAGTCCGTTACGCAAGTCGTCAACGTAAATTTTCCACCCTAGCCCAGCCCCTTCTTGTCTCGACGTCGTGACGTTGGATTTCATCACCAACTAGTGACTTTGGAATTGGAAGGTCTTGTTTGCTTGGTTTTGGTTCCTAGAGTTTACTAGTGCATCCTATCTATTTACCTAAGTTGGCCATAGAATTTCTTTCGTAATATTTTAAATCGATCATAATTGACCCTCCACGTCGTTCACGTAGAATGCAAGGACTACCCCTAGAAGATCTGGAAGGTTCTCAAACCTTGCCTACCAACTCACCAGAGGGCTCTCCTCAACAGATTGAAGTCCAAGACATTTCCACTCCACAAGTGGAAAGAACAAACTCTTTAGAACAGTTATGAATTACCAATTCTCGAGAGGACTTCTGACTTCTTCCCGACTCTGTGAGACGTATTATTTGAGTGAATTATTCTGGAGAAATAGTTGTTGAGTCTTATGGATTACCAATCGGACCTTTCATAGGACCTAAGGGTCAAGATCCTTTTTGGACTACTAGAATTTTTAGACGGGATCTCTTTGGCTCAGGAGCAGGCGTTGATATCACTGTCACACTTGAGCTGCCTGAAATATCCGATCCAGATGCAATACCTTTTACTACTGCCTATTATTTTCCTGGTTCAGATGCTCCACCAGCCGACCACATATTGACTATCCCCCTACAAATGGATCATTACACAATGGTCCTAGATACTACGAGTCATCACACCGGGAATACGGTGGCTAGACAAGCTCCCATTAGCACACCGCTTTCGCCTAGATTCACCCCAACACCTCCCCCTAGATATCATGCCTTGAATGCTTCTATTCCTGCTCCTACACAAATCCCATCTGGGACTCCTGGCATTTCCACTCATTATGGGCACCATCTCATTCCTGGTTTTATTTCGACACTTCCTCGACCCCCTTCCAGAGGGCCTCTTCCATCCCCTATCAGAGGCATCAACCCTAGTGGCACCATCCCATATTTCACACCTAATTACTAGATTCCTATTGGTGGACAATTTCACCAAGGAGGCCAAACCCAATCCTCTTTTGCAGGACAAATCCCACTTAGGATGAAACCCCCGATTGGAGGGAAACCCCCACCTACCCCACCCTATGGACAAACCATACCTCCATCCTTGTCCTAGTATTGGAACCATCTTATCCAAAACAATCCTCACTCGACTGGGGGGAAACAACCTCAAGCTAGCTCTTTCATACCCCCTAGTACAGGCCAACCATATCTGGGTACGTGAAATCCTATTTGGGGCTCGAATGCTCAACCCCACACCCCTTTTCAAGGGAACAACCCCAACCAATACAACCCTATAAATTACATTCCTCCACACCAACAACTGAATCTGCCTAGATCTTCGCATTATATGCAAATTGCTTATGGTCCTACTGGTATACCTATGGGGCTCCCTCCCCAAAGTCACCAGTACCCACACATGAATAGACAGTTACCCTTCTTAGCCACCCTGGACCTCCCTGATATGTCGAGGATTTTAACTGATCTAATCCGTCACTCTCCTCAATGGTTCGTGATACCGGCCAAACTACCATCCGACATTCCTAAATTCAATGGTAAACCAGGAGAGGACCCGAACAATCATGTAATGACTTTCCACCTTTGGTGTTCATCCAACTCTTTGATGGATGACTCTATTTGTTTACGTCTTTTTCAGTGAACTCTCACAGGTTCCGCCACGAAGTGGTATATAGAATTACCACGAGGCTTCTTCACCGAATTTAACACCCTTGCCATGGTTTTCCTCACCAACTACCAGTTACTTATCCGTTACGAAATGGGAACCAAAATTTTGATTTCTTTCAAACAAACCAAAGCCACTCATATCTCTGATCACATTCATGAGTGGCGACGGAGATGGCGTCTCACCAAACTCAAACTTACCGATCAGTTACTAGCAGAGTGGTTCATGAAATCATTCATGAATAACATCGATCGTGACATCGCCATGGGTGGAGTTGTCACAGAAGAACAGGCGATCAGTCATGCTCAATACCTTGACCTCATTTACTCACAAATGGGTACTCTTTATGATTTACTCCCTGATGCACCTCGTCCTTATACTACTGCTACTTCAACTACTCCTACTGCTTCTCATGCAAATGACAGGGTGATTGGCACTTTCCATGGCCAACCCCACTCCACACAAGACTCTAGCACCAACCCCAAATCCGTTGCTTCTAATGTTAAAAATTCTCTATCTCCTACCCCTCCCGCTGACAAGACTTCTGAGGTGAACTCTGTTCAATCTACCCCTGTCGAAAAGAATAAATCCAAAAAAGGTAAGGGTAAGAACAAGGAGGATAGAAATAATCCGCAATATGAGAAGACCAAAACACAACCTGTTGATGATAAGGATAAGTACAAACTCTCATACCCTTGTCTTATCTATGGTGATGATCACTACACTAAGGATTGTCCAAGACGATCTGAGCTTACTATGTTCCTTCAAGGGACCCTGAAACCCCCTACCCCGACCGTGTTGTCAAAACCCTTCCCTTATCAACAATAAGTCCAATTGGTCATTCATGACCAACCTTCCCCCTCCACTACATCTTATGTATTAATGTGTACAGGTGATTCAAAGAAGAATGACATCACACTTACCACTAGAGCCAAATATTATTCTTCCTCCAAAGAGAAGTTTGATGAAATACCTCCTTCATTAGTCCAACTTTCTCCCACGACTCCACCTACCAACATTCCTCTTCATCTCAAACAACCAAGCCTAGATATATTTCTTCGACCTCCCCCAAAGGGTGTTTTCCAAAATTCTGCTTTCAATCCTCATGCGCGTGTTGTGCAGAACTACAGTATTGTCAAAGATATGGCCCAAGCACTGTCCTTAATGTCAACCCTCGAAGTCCTTCAGATTTTTCCTACACAACAAAAGGCACTGTTGAAATATATTGGTGGAATCGACCCCACGGATACAAATTTAATAATTTTTTACTTGGAAGATCACATTCCAAGGTTACCCCCTCAACTCGCCTTTCAAATACAAGATATTGTCTCCGACAAGAACATTTGCAAAACAGTTATTGATGAGGGTGCCTCGACGTGTGTCATGTCTACTGCATGTTGGAAAGACATCGACTCTCCTCCCTTAACCGAATCACACAACACACTCAAATTCTTTAATGGCTCTGGTTTTAAGCCTTACAGTGTGCTACCTTCGTTGCCTATTACGTTAGAAGGAAAAATGGTCAACGTGGAAGTTGAGGTCTTTTACGCTCCTCTCGATTACAACCTTTTACTTGATCATAGCTAGATCGATTCCATGCATGTAGTTGTGTCCACTCTTTTCTGTGTCATACGTTTCCCACATCAAGGAAAAATAATTACGGTGGACCAATTGACCTTCTTTAACTCTAATGCACATACCAGCAATGTACCTTTCATTGAAAAAACACCCCTTGGATATGAGAATGTCAGTGTCGATCTTCTTAAAGATTCCTCTTTAATGGGTACTTTCCCCATTCCACCACCCGATGTTCCACATCCGTTTGTGGCCTCTATCAACATCATTTCCACCTCTGTTCGAGAACCCCCTACGTCTTATGACCCATTGATAGTACCCAACCCCGGTGATCATCTTCACTATGGAAACCAAATGCCTTTGTTTCCAGTCGAATCCACTTATCAAGCCATTCAATTGGCAACCCCTTCTACCCCCTATCTTGGTGATTTATCTCTGGATCCATTTCATGTCATTTTTCCTACAAATGAGATGATTATGTCTGTTATGTCCATGAAAGATACCCCTTGGGATGATGGACATCATCGTTCCATTCTCTTCCTGGAATGACACACCATTGAGAGTTACCAATGGATATTGACTCCGTCGACCGTTGTCGTCATTTCTACCATTCTCGAGTCTACACACGATATGTTTTACGAAGGGAACCTAAGTAATATCTCACCCACCATCCCCCTCGACATATCCATCAAACCTAGAGTTGTCGAAAATGTGCATATCGGAGCTTCATGTTCCCATGACGAAGTTGTCACCTACAAGTCTCTTTTCCAAGAATTTTGTGACGTCTTCTCATGGAGATATGAAGAAATGTCGGGTATTGACCCTGACATTGTTGTACACGAAATTAAGACATACCCGGATGCTAAACCCATCCAGCAATGAATTCGTCTGATCCACCCGTGTAAAGCAGCCACTATCAAGCTTGAAGTTGAGAAACTTCTTAAAGTTGGTTGTATTTACCCTATGGCTCTAACTGACTGGGTTTCCAATTTTGTTCTGGTTAACAAGAAACAAGGTACGATCTACGTGTGCATTTATTATAGGGACATTAATAAAGCTTGTCCTAAAGACAACTTTCCTACCTCGTTCGTTGACCAAATCGTTGACGATTGTGCCGGAAGTGAAATATTCTCTCTGATGGATGGTTTCTCCTGATATAATCAAATCAATATCGTACCCACAGACCAACACAAGACTACTTTTATTTGTCCTTGGGGCACTTTCACCTACCGAAAACTACCCTTCGGTTTAAAGAATGTCGGCGCCACTTTTCAATGTGCTATGTATTATGCCTTTCATAATATAAAGCACAATGTGCAGCCATATCTCGATGACTTACCGACTCATTCCATGCGCTATGTAGATCATCCAACACACCTCCGAGCCATTTTCCTTCGATGTAGGTTTTACCGTATACGCTTAAATCCCCACAAATGTGTTTTTTGTGTAGAATCTGACCAACTTCTATGCTTTATTGTTTCATGTCAAGGGATCAGGGTAGATCCTTTGAAGGTCGAGGCGATTCTTAATCTCCCTCCTCCTTCCTCAGTTCACCAGCTACAAAGTTTGCAAGGGAAAGCAAACTTTCTACATCGTTTCATCCCAAACTACGTTGAGTTAACCCTTGGATTTACTTGACTTCTCAAGAAAGGTTCTGAGTTTGTATGGGATACCACTACCAACAAAGATTTTGATTCTTTGAAACTGACTTTAACCTATACCCCACTACTTTTCCCACCCAATTATAGTCGAGATTATTTCCTTTATCTCGTAGCCTCGGACTCTACTATTGTTATGGTTCTAGTCCAGGAGGATGATTCTCATGACAAGCATGTCATCTATTATTTGAGTTGAAATCTCACGACTACCGAAACCAAGTATTTACATGTTGAAAAACTGGCCTTCGCAGTCATCCATACTATCCAACATTTCTAGCACTATATCCTTTTATGCAAGACTACTGTGATTTCCAATTGTCACCCTATGCAGCACATTCTTACACATCAGTTGCTAAGGGGAAAATACTCCAAATGGATCATAATACTCCAGGAGTTTGACTTAGAGTTCGAACACGCTAAGTCCAAGAAATCCTTGGTGTTTGCCGAATTGATATGTGACCTTCCCTGTTCTGAGACACAAAATGTAGCAAAGGATTCATTACCCAATGAATCCCTCTTTCTGATTAGTTCCAACAACCTTTGGTATGGGGATATCATTATATATCTCTAGACTCAGACTTTCTGGCCTGATTTGTCTAGAACTGATCGTCGTTGAATACATTACCAAGATTGTCAGTATATTATCCTCAGTGATACTATTTATCATCGTGGGATTGACTCCGTTTTTCGACGATGCCTCACATTTGACAAAGCCGAGAAAGCCTTGAATGACTTCCATTCTGGAGCATGTGGTGGTCACATGTCTGGGTATGATACTCCCCAAAAGATCCTATGAGATGGATATTTTTGGCCTTCTTTATTCAAATATTGTATTATCGCCATCCAAAAATGCCACGTTTGCCAAACATACAACAACAAAATACCATCACACCCTGCTCCTTTACACCCTATAGTCTCTGTTGGACCTTTTGCGAAATGGGGTATCGATTTCATGACATGTCACCCTCACTTGGCCAGGGGGCATGGATACATTATTGTAGCCGTATATTACTTTACAAAGTGGGTCGAGGTGATGTCGACATTTGACAATATAGGAAAGACTGCAACACTATTCATATTCAATCATATCATTTCTTGGTTTGGTCTTCCCCAAGCTATCATTACTAATCATAGTAGCCACTTTAGAAACTTCATGATGTTCGAACTCACTGAAAAGTTAGGTCTTTGCCATGAAAACTTAACACCCTATTACCCACAGGCCAATGGCCAAGTTGAATAAATAAACAAATTCCTCATTACTATGCTTCGACGAATGATATGGATTCACAAAACTAGTTCGCACACTATGTTGCTTTCGGCATTGTGGGCTTACCAGACATCTGTCAAGCCTGCTACTAGGTTTTCACCTTTCCAGTTAGTTTATGGTATAAAATCCATCTTGCCGATTGAATGTGAGATACCATCTCTAAATCTCACCATTGAACTTCTCCCAAACACTTATGTTGAAGAAGAATGTATGTTGTATCTTATACAATTAGACGAAACCGGTCGTGATGCCACCCTAGTTATAGAAACCCAGAAGAAATGCTTCAAAGCCCAATATGAAAAACATGTCAAACCACGAATGTTCTCTGAAGGAGATATAGTTCTCCTTTATGAACAATATCGGGATTTGTTAGGAGCTAGAAAATTTGAGGCTATGTGGCGAGGTCCTTATATCGTCAGACGAGTGTTGGAGAAAGGAGCCTACGAGTTAATGGACTATGATGGTATCCCTTTGAGTGAACCCATAAATGGGATTTACTTAAATAAGTACTATGCTTAGGCCATCTGTGCTTAAGTGCTTGTATTTTATTGTATCATACTCGTGTGTGTCACTTTAGTGTGCTTTTTCTTTATTTGGTTTCTACCCTCGACGACTTACCTTGCATTGTGCTTGGTTTCCAGATGTCTGAGTCTTCGCTACCCCACATTGGCTTTGTCGATGGTGCTATTCGTAGTACTCATAACTTAGCTTCTGCTACATGGGCAATTTACGCACCTACAAACGAACTCATTAGTCTACGAGGTGTTTTCCACGGTCGTGCGACCAATAATATCGCAGAATATAGCATCGTCATCGAATTGTTGACTGATGCTATTTCACTTGGTATCTGCCACCTGATTATACGAATCGATTCGCAGCTAGTAGTGCTATAGTTAAGTAATGTCTATGCTATTTGAAGTCCTACTTTATTACGGGTATATCTACGAATTCGCCTCTTGGAACATTATTTTGATTCTATTGAATATCATCACATTCCTAGATGTCTAAATACATTGACTGATGCTTTAGCTAATTATGTGTTAGACAGACTTCTGAGACATTTATAAAACCAATCACACATCACATGTATTATACAACACAAAATAATCCAGTAGAAGCCGTATATATGTATATAACGATCAAAAGTTTTTTACAAAAAAATTTTGTCCAAAGACCAAAATCTCAAAATATGAAGCCCGAGGCTTCTACAATATAGTATCACGGATGACGCTCATGGTAACACACAACTTCTCGGGCTACCCTACAGAGCAGTTGACTGAGAGACTCATACACACCCATAGTATGGCGTTGATAGCGTCTCGGGATTTCTCCAATAGTGATGTCTGGGACATCTATAGTCAACCCCTCTAATTTATGTTCAATCGCCTCGTAGTCCTCAGCATCCCATCTTACCACTGGAGCCAATTCCCCTCGCCTCTAAATGGGAGATGTCCCTGGTGGTTCATACGGCCCCACATCAGTGTTGTCAAAAGAAATTTTGGATTAGTCCTTGGATTGAAAACATAAAAACATTTTATATGATAAAATTTACAAAAACATTAAAAAACAAAATGTGTACTTCTTACCTAAGTCACCCCGCTGAGCATCCTCAGGCAAAACCAACTCTGGATCTCCTCAGAAATCCAAGCCGACATAGGCATAGTCATCGACCATCATCATCTAGGGCCTCAACCAGTCAAAAAATGAATCGTTATATTTGATAATAGGGCCTGCTACATGCCCGGCCATGAGGTTACACCACCTCATTATCCTTGGATCCTGTGGAGCCAGTAAACCCCAATCCACTTGTAGATGCAGTAGTGGGACCCTCTCAAGGAAGAAAGACACCAAAATAAACTTGTACCCAAACTACTTCAGGTCACCCCTTCTACACTTTATTAGTTTCCTCTTCATGCTATGGAGAACCACATCCGACCAGTTAAAAACCCAAGACTCTATGCACTCTATTGCATATTGGAAATAGATCTGGAGAGCCATGTGTGGAGCCCTGCTCCCATCCATGCGTGAAATGGTAAAAAAGATAGTCCGTAGGGTCAACTCTTGGACCCCCCAAATGGAAAATTTACCCTTGCTTCTCTCTGCCTCAGGAACACAATCTCGACGAACATACTCACTCATAGGAAGTCCACCACCCCTACCTCTGGTCAGAGTCGCATGGAATCCACGTCGTGACAACCCCGTCAGAAAATAGATATCCTCGATATCTAGTGTAAGCATGTGGACCCCTACATGAAAGACATGTTGGTCCACATCCCACATGTGGACTAGGTACTCTAACAACCTAAGTTGGGCTCTCATTCCCTTGATCCTGAAAAACTTTTAAGACCCCACATTCCTGGAGGACAACAACTGTACGCGGATCATTTTTGGTGATGGCATCATCCTCCTTGTGTTTCCTTTCCCTCCATTCCAACATCATTATGATCAATACCTGCAATGGATCCATGAGAAGGAAGTTAGCAACTCTTTTTAACCTCTTGAATAAATTTTTATTGAGTAAAAACTTGCACAAAAATCCACTTTTTGGCCCTCACAAGTGAATCTTTTGCATAGTGCGAGATTCTCGCAGGTGCACTAAATCCCACCTACGAAAATCTTAGATTCTCGCAGGTCCCAAATGGCCCACCTGCGAGAATGCCTGAGCGCACCTATTGGCCCTAAAATGGACTTAAAACTCTAGAATTTTCCAATAAAAATCAAAAGTAATCCATAAAAAAGTTGAAGAATTAGGAGATTACCTCATAGGCCAAAACCATTTGCTAAATGATCACTTGTAGCTCCCACAATCGACCGATGAAATTTGGGAAAAAAGGAGGTGTGTTGGACAAGTTTTTGGCAAAGTGACAAT
This sequence comes from Picea sitchensis, assembly GCA_010110895.2. Classification (NCBI taxonomy): domain Eukaryota; kingdom Viridiplantae; phylum Streptophyta; class Pinopsida; order Pinales; family Pinaceae; genus Picea; species Picea sitchensis. The sequence goes on from SNQJ01S0036216.1 coordinate 38,048, forward strand.
GAAATGGTAAAAAGCCCTTTTTACCCATATTTATTCACTTTTTTATTATTTTTCATTGATTTTTATATTGTTTTTATTACTTTTGCCTAAAAACCTAATACCCTAATGGCTTTGTGAGCATGGTTTTCTGTAGGTAGCTGACCTAGAAGTCTGAACAACGATGTATGAGCATTTTTTCTCTTTTTGTATTCGTCACATGTATGAGTACCGTTTTAGGGTTTTATAGGGAAAACCTTGAGCTCAGTCTTCGTTCATTCTCCCGCTCGAAAATACATGAGAATGCAACCGAGTATACTTTTGTCATATTTTCGTACTCGTCATGGTAACACGAAAACAACAAAAACAAGGGAGCATCCTTTAAGCTCTTTTCACGCTCCATAAAATGAAAAGATTGTCGAGTGATCTTGTTCTTTTCACGCTCGTAAAAGTATTTGAAGAAAACATTTGATGGGTGATAGTTTATCACTTTTTCGATCTCATCGAACTAATTTATGAAAAATAACTGAGGGAGTTCTCTTTAAGTGTTTTTCAGACTCTCAAAACATGAAAACCACCCGAGTTTTCTAACTTTGGACTCGTTAAACAAACATCGAAAAGCCCTTATGGGACTGAACCACTCCTTCTTAGGGTTCGTTAAACATAGTCTAAGGGACTCCTCCGAAGGATGATCTTACATCAACAAGCATATTTTATCCTCCTCAAGCTTGCGTAAAAATAAAGAGGTACTCACCAAAAATGGTGGGGGGAATTTTGGGAAAGGGATGTGTTTCGGTATTTGTATTAGTGGCAGTAAGCGTCGCTCTTGAACATGACACCCCCTTTTATTCATTTGAATTTGGGTTGGGAAATCCATTTGTATCTCGTCTAAATTGCCACAAGGTCGTATCTCGGTTCGTCTTTGAGTCAATGTTGCCAAGACCATTGTCGTGTCATTCATATGTTCAAGAGAAGTCCACAAAATCCTTCCATTGATTCGGCCATCTGCAGTTAATTCTTACCATGTCGGTGTTCCCTCTGTCTATTTCAAATAATATTCATACTTTGACTTACCCTAAAAATCTATTACTTATTTCATGTCATTGATGGGGGATACATCAAGGCCCTCATGTGACGAGTCTTTTTCCATCAACTCCAACTCATTATATGAGAATAAGACTTAGAAATCATTTAGTACCTTAGAACCTACATGCCTTAATGGCAGGTCTCTTCGCTTTTGATAGTGGATTCACATCATTGATCCCTGATTGAGAGATTCCACCGAGTGTTCAAATTCAACTCATTAATTCACATTCATTCAGATTGTACTTAGGTACCTCAGGAGTCATTAACATCAATGGTAATTTCCCTCCCACTTGTTAATGGTTTTCATCACTGACCGGTAATCAAGTGGTTTCTACCATGTTCGACTTTAACACATGTAATCTCATGGCTAGATTCGTACTTTCAGACGATGGGATTGAAGACCCTGGGCCTCATCTTTTTGGTCCAGGTTGCAAGGGAGTATTTATGACTTGTATTGACACATAGATCCACTTTGTACGTCGTGTGGCTATGTCCTCATCTGAGTCTTCTAGCACATAGATCTATAGTGTATTCCTGGTGGCTATGTAGCATTTTGATGACATGGATCCATGGTGTATGATTGGTGGCCATGGCCTACATTTGTGATTTCATTCATTTATAGTATGAACATGGGAATTCCTACCTCATAATTGGTATTATATTCCACAGATGCTTGATTGTTTGCAGGTTTCTGATTAGGTGCGCTCTTTGTTTCTGACACACACACGCATTTTACAAAGTATTTCAGCTGTCACGAGTTCCAGCCTCATACTTTGGGGGGCATTCTGTTACACATTATTTTGGTCACTCTGGTGATGTCTCTACAATTATGTGTTCAGGCTCTCATAAGGACCTTTTGCCTGAGAAAAGTGGTTGTTGTATTCTTCCATAAATCATATTTTTAAGATGAGTTTGCAGGCCACATGTGTTGTAGGGTTCAAGAAACCCTGATTCTCGCAGGAAACCCTATACTTGGAGTGCAATATGTTCATAGTCTACTCTATAGGTAGGGTGCAAACCTACTTCAAAGCTTAAAAGGAAGAGGAAGTTACGAAGGTTCTAGAAGAGGATCTTCTAGAAAATGAGTTTGAATTCACATGGTTGGCATCTTACTGACTTCTCAGATTTAGTGGGATCATCCTCATCCCTTTAACCATCTCTCCTTCTCCTATATATTGGAAGGTTTCTCAAGGAAGAGGTTAAGCAAGATTGAATGGAGAATTGATGAAAGAATTGTGTGAGGAACCCTGCTTGAATTGAAGCTTGAGGCCTCCATTTGTCCATCAAGCCATACTGGATCTTCTTCATGCAAGTGTAGAGCAAGTGTGTTTTTTTTGGAACCAAGGACCACTGAAAGGAAGCTTACGACATCAAGGCGATTTGGTTGTATCTTCTACTTTCACTTAATACAATACAATGGCATGTCCCTTTCCCATAAAATCACTCTCATTTTATCGCATAACTCCTTGATCATATGCATAGGTTGTCATTGAATATACTTTTCTATCTTCACTTTGGTTGGTTTGTGTTGTCTTGGACCTGATCTCACAAGAGTACCAGAGCGAAGTAGGAACAAAAAATACCTAAGGAAGCGATATAAAGGTATCTCACTCATTCCTTCTTAGTAGTAGATTCGATGATTTCAACTTAGGGAAAGAGTCATGTCCTGTCCTATTTTGTTCTAGATCTAGGTGGATCTAGGGAGATATGTTAGTGCCCGTATATACTGATTTATCCTATAACATCGGCTGCTTCGATTGTTATCATTTATTCTCTATACCTAAGGGCCCCTTGAGACTATTGTTCTAGGATCATCGCCCATTCATCTAGGCTCATCGCTTTGAACCTAGTCATTTTGGGATCAGCCATCCTTGCCACTACTTCATCCTAGTGCTGGGAATTTTCTGTGAAGACTTCATCTTAGAATTTGTCATGGGTGTATGGCCAGCAGGACGACACTTGTGAGTCTTGCTTGAAGACTAGACCCTTTGGGTCGTGTTTGTGGAAACGGTTGGTCTAGAATCAAAAATCCAATTGGCTCATTCCTTCTTGCTTACCTTGAGTGGTGTCTTTAACCAAGTAGAACCCTACATTGAATCAATAAGGTATAAATGCCCTTTTCTTGTGCTTGAAAAAAGTGGCGTTATAGCCTTGCAGGATGGTCTGGTATCATATCTCTCCCACTACAAGTCTTTCAGGGACATGCACAAGTAAAAGATGTGGTTCTTCGATGGCCCTGAAAACCCTGATGTAGGTATCATGCTCATCTAGATACCAGTGGCCAACCTTTGATATGATCTTTTTGGTCACAGTTGACAATATCAGGAATTCTTTCGTTAAAAGAATAAAATAGATACATGCGATGAATTCATCGCAGATGAGGGAGTAGGATTTTTTGTACCTGTTCTCCCATAAAATGATGAAATATACGTGGACCGGGAGTTCTATGATGTGCCAACTAAGTTTCACGACGGAAAAGATGTGTCTGGCACAGATAACATCCAGTAATTATGAAGCCATGTAGAAGGTTTTTGTCTCTCCTTCTTTTGGCGTCTGAGCTTGTTGTATGCAGATGCTCAGTTGTTTGGAAATGATGCCCCCCCAGTTGAAATTGCTCCCTGAAATGTCCATTGTGTAAGCTAGAGGCATCCATGCCTCCCAAAATTTGGAGCAGTCCTTTTCCCCATACAATCAAAAGATTAGACCCATCAGGTAGATGTACGACTCTCTTAAGTTGGTCGGCTGGTACTAGCTGGAGCTCTGGTTGGTGTAATTCTTATCTTCTCTCCACCATGAGGCCATCATTCATCTGGTGTCGTGGCACTCATAGAATTTCACAACAAAATCTGTATTCATCCGCTCCTAGGGGTCTCAAAGTTTGTAATATTTCTGGACCACCACCAGAAGGAATACTTCGACACACTCGCCATTGTCGTCATTAATCAAACATTTTTGTGTTTCAGTGTGTTCAATGAGACACTTCAAGAATTCTATGCAGGGGAACACTGGATTTCTTCTTACTACCATGTGCAAGTATGATCTTTGGATATTCAAAAAAAATTCATCATCGAGAGCTCTCACATCTGGGTCACTGTGCGGGATGTATTCTAAGAAATTATTCCCGGTTGATCTTCTTGAAGAGTTCCCCCCAATGTGGGAGTATCGCCTAGGTCCCGGTGCTTGCCTTCGTGTCTCCAAAGGTCGAAGCTTGAGTGAAAAACTTCTTTGTAGATATTTTAATGACTGGTTCCATTCTTGGAGCAAATTCTAATTGTTTTGTGGCCCCCGGAGAAGATCCTTCTCCTACCTCTGGTTCTTTCAGCTTGGGCGCCCTCAATGATCGCCTGGTGGTTGGATTTATTGGAGGAATTGTTCCTGTAATTGAAATAAAATATTTTAGAGATGACGTACATAGAAAAATAGGATAAGATATATATGTAAAGTGTAAGCGTAAAAAATCCACAGACTGGTGCATACTTGTAAAGCTTGATAAACCTGGTTATTTTTTACTCACGAGATCTCTGCAGCTTTCGAACCACTCGTTTCGCTTCTCCGGATCCTCTGAAACTCCTTTGCATGTTGAATGGGTTCATTTACAATGGATCAAGAGAATTTAAACTGAGGAAGAACTTACCTTGTCTTATCAACCATTTAATCTAGGTGATGAGTGGAATTAAAACAAATATGTCGTCGAATCTCTCCAACTTAAATTCATTGTGGGTTAACGGCAAAGGCATGGAGGGTGATGTGTTCTATAGGTAATTTCAAACGGTTGTTTTGATTCACACACGAAGTAGAAAATAATGTGATATTTGGAATTAATTAGTCCCTTAAATGCTCCAAATATAAACGTATCTAGCGCTAAAACGTCCCATCGTGTTGCTTTCCTAGTGGGCGGATCGGGGATCGAAAATGGGTTATGGATGTTTTCATTGATATCCTTCTACGAAAAACCTCCGATGTCAATCAATTTCATCATACATTGCTGATGTGGAAAAATTGGCTCGGAGGTGTCACTTGGATTTAGGGGACCAAAAACGACTCGAGGTAAAGCTGGGTCATACATTTCTCCAGTTTGGAAAATACATGTGGCGTTGAATACCGGTGACTTATATCGTGAGTATTAGTCGGAGTTGGGACTTTCTTCATGTTGTGCATTCTAAACTGAACCTGGGATCACTGATGTCGAAAAGGTATCGAGGGTCGACGATTGGGGATAAACCTATCGTGTGTTTTTCTTTGGATTAACTTCTTCGAAAACTCTCGATGCTGAAATTCTTCGACAATCAGTGATCGAGGAAAACTCTTTAGCATGGTCAAAATGTTGTCTTCATTCGGTCTTCTCTGATTCCGACAAGAAAGTTGGGTATCAGCTATCAGAGATATCATTTCTTTCTTCCTTAACATTTACTCCCTTAGCATTTTACTGATGTCAAAGGGGATCGGCTATCGGCGATGTCCGTAGGTGATAATTGTCATGAAACAAAATCTTCCTTTCACCAATTTCAATGAATATCGATGCTCAATGACTGAGGTTTTCCGAGTGATTCTTTTACACCTCTTAATTCCTTCCAATGTCAAATTTTGGAGTGCGTCGGGTGAAGTGTTTTCGCTATTTGATTCCTTATTTAAGTGTTAAACCTCTTTGATTCATGGGGTTTTCATAAGTTACACAAACCTGAAAAGCTAACGAGATTCAATAGAACAATCAAGACAAAAAAAATTCTCAAAAGGAAATCGAATTCAGACAACGCAAAAATCAAGTGGTACCCAAAAAGTGAAAAATTGACATAGGATTTTTAGGGTGTGTTGAGGGCTCAACAAATGGAGACTTACTGGGTGAAAGAAGAAAACATGTTCCTTGCTCGGGCTCAGCTAATGAAAAATATGATTAGGAACTTAACTGTTTTTCATCAGATCTTCTTTTACCCTTGCATTCTAAATTTCCCAGGTTGATGCATCTAGGTTTGTCGGTGGGGTATTTTAACCTTTATTCTACCTTCATTTCCTATAACCTTGAATCACGTCCCTTTTTGACAAGAGTCTAGTAGAGAATTTACTAGCACTAAGCCTTTTAGTTTCCCTTATTCATCTGCTACAGTGTTTCTCCGCTACCAGCAAGCATCCATAGCCCCAACGGAGTCACCTTGACATCAAAAACCTTGCTCCTCTACCAGCAAGAATCCATCGCCCTTACGGATATATATGCATACCCTCCCCTACTGTGCGCTCATTTTATATAGTTGAATTTATTTCAGTAGAATTCCATGAGTGAGCGGGAGAGGAGGACATCTATTATTTGCAAAAATGAGATGGTTAAGGTGAAACTCACTAGCTCTATCTCTGAGGTGCATGTAGTCCTTTCCATCTTACCGTCTTTCCCTTAAGTTTTTACCAGAACACTAAGTAGACACTTCCGCATTTCTCCAAAGTTGTTCATCTACACAGGTTAGATAGAGAATGCCTTGAAGCAACCGCAGGTTCCTTAGCGTTTCTTGTGTTTGTATGTGACTGATGAGTTAGGAAGTGAGTTTGATATGTCGCATGATTTGAGATCAACCATTGTCTTGCTAAAAACAATGTTTCAAAATATCAGAAGCATGATCTCAAAAGATAAAACAAAAAAGTATAAATGAAAAAAGATAAATCAACGCATAAAAAATAAACACAACTTTTTTTTGTTTTTTAAATGAAAATATTGTTTAAGGGCTTGGCCATTCACTGGGAGAGCATCAGATTCCCCCACTTGGATTATGTAGTTGATATGTTCCTAACCCAATATTCTTGTCCACCTAGAAAGGTCTGAGCCATAGATTCTGAAATTTAGAATCTTTGCCTTTACGCTCATTTGCTCTGTCCCACTTTAGGACTAGGTCTCCTACTTCAAAATTATTCTTTTTAGCCTTATGTTTATCAAAACACCTTTTAACTATCTATTGGTTGGCTATGAACTTTTATTAAGATTTCTCCGTTTCTTCTTCTAACATGAGCAGAGTGTCAATTCTTTGTTGTGAGATTGATGAGGGTTTCCCTCTGGAGTCTTGAGCAAGTTGAAGAGATGGAAGATATAGTTCGTTCGAGAGAATGGCTTCCTGCATGTATACTATAAAGTATGGGGAATTCCCTATAACTTCCTTGGGTGTAACTATATCTTCCCATAAGGCATTATGGAGTAGGTTATACCAATTTATCTGGTTGTCTGCAACTATTTTCTTTAATATTTTTACCAGGTTCTTATTATTTGATTATGCTACTATGTTTCCCTGTGGATGATAGTTTGCAGAGTATCTAATTATGATTCCTTTGTCTAGAGAAAACTTCATTAATAGGGTGGAAGAAAAGTAAGTTGCATTATCAAAAACAAGCACAGAAGGGACACCGAACCTTGTGATTAGTTGTTGTTCTATGAATTGGATTACCACCTTCTCGTTCACATCAGTCAATGTGTTGGCCTCTGCCCATTTCGTGAAATAATCGGTGGCAGTAAGTATGTACTTATGTTTCTTTGAAGAAATGAAGAACTAGGTGTAATTTATCCTATGATAACTAACCCCCATTTCTTAAAAGTCCTAGAAACGGTCACTAGTTGGAGTGGGACAACTGCTCTCTTTTCCCTCCCAGTGCTTATTTGACAAGTTTTACAGTTTCTAGTGTATGTGTGAGCATATTTGAACAAAGTGGGCCAATAATAGCCAACTCTCAGTATCTTATGAGAGGTGGTATTTCCTACAAAATGTCCACCGGAAGGGACATCATGGAGCTCCTTTAGAACTTTGTATGCATCTTTACATTCGAGACATCTTAAAAGTACCCCATCATAATTAACCCGGAAGAGTACCGAATTTATGAGGCGATATTGTGCAAATTTTAACCTGAGCTCTCCTTTCCCTGGGGTTTAGTTTTTTGGGGCAAGTCCCATGATGTAGGAGATAAGTTAGTTTCTCATACCAAGACTCTTGTCCTGGGGAAATGTATGAAGCTTCACCACACCATAATTCCATTTCATTCTCCCATCTGGGGTCTTCATTTAATTGGTCTTAAGCTTCGAATGCCAGTTTACATAAACCTTGTCCTTTAACCAATTTAGCAGGTTTTATATCTAGATCAAATTCTTGGACTATTTCCATCCAGTTCCCTCTTCTTTCCCCCATATCATGTTGAGTAAATAGGGATCAAACTACGTGGTGAGGCACAATTACTTTGGTATGGTTCTTGATGATGTAAGATCTGAAATGTTTTACTGCCTTATAAACCGCATAAGCTTGTTTATCTATAGAAGGATAATTTAGCTCGGCACCTTGGAGATTAGTGTTCATGAAGGATACCAGGGCTTCATTTTTGTCATCATCCATATGAGTTAATATTGCGGCTAACAATTGGTCGGAGGTTAAAGTATAGAGGAAGAAATCTTTGTTGAAATCGGGACTTCACAGCACTGGGGCTTGAGAGATTGAAGTTTTAATATTGTTGAAAGACTTTTTTCGTTCATCATCCCACTTAAACTCGACATCCTAAGGAATCATTTTTTGTAGGAGTTTGATGGTTTCCATGAAATTGGGGGTGAATTTCCTCAAAAAATTTATTTTCCTGAAGAACGAATGCATAGCCTTTTTTTTGTGAGGTAATGCAAGCTAAGATATAGCCTTAATTATTTCTCGGTCTATGTGAATTCTTACTTGAGATATAATGTGGCCTAACAACTTACCTTCCTCAACACTCAAAATAGTTTTCTTAGGGTTTAAGGATATGACGTATTTCCTACACCTTTCGAAAATCTAGGTTAATTGTTGGATGTGATCTTCTCTGTTATTTGAATACACAGTCACATCGTCCAAGTAGACTACTACACACTTGTTGATTATTCCCCGAAATGCTACATCCATGGCCCTATAGAAGGTCTCTCCTGCATTGATTAACCCAAAAGGCATGAGTTTGTAAGTGAAGGTTCCTATTATAACCCTAATTTGCACCAGACATACTTACCTGGCATCAGGCCATCTTATTTTCCAAAACACTATTGAACAACTCTTCTTAAAAACCCCCTTTATAAAGGCCCACGCATCCTGCTCCATTACTGCACGCGTGTACACGCTAGCTTCCCCAATACAACCCGTGTGTACCTACAAAAGCACAGAAAAAGGGAAGTTTCTGATGAACACACAGCTTTGTGCAAGTTAACTAAACCTTTCGGCCATGCATGGCCGGTCATTCAACCAAATACATATCTCCTTATAGCATATAAAAGAAGGGGTAAGGGTCCCATTTGAAAGGAGGAAAATCATAGTAAAGAAGCTATACCCAATTGAGCATTCCCCTTGTCCCAACCTTTAGCCATCCTTCTGCAAAGAGAAATATAGAGCAAAGTAGTTGGAAGATAGTTGAAGAGGAGCCCAAGACCAGTTTTGAGGAGTAGTGTCGACCACATATTGTAAGTTTACTCTTGTGAATATTAATATAAAAAGGAATACTTTTCTCGTCCCGCCATATCATGTGTTCGAGTTGAATGTTTATTTTATGATATCGTAACAGCTAACCCAACAATTAGTATATGAAATGCATGTTTGCATATTTTTTTTTGTTCATGTGTGAATGCAGGTTAACATTGGGAGGAGGCTTGCAATCAAATAGAGAGTGAAAGCAAAGGGATCGATATCAAATGAAGGACTTAAGGTAGAGTTATCGAATCTCATTTACACCTTTGTATTTCGTGAATGTGGGGTTTTGTGTTGGGAGAATAGAAAAGAGTAGAAGCCTTTGAAATGGTCATTTTATGCATGCATGATTAGAACCCTTAAATGCTAAGTCTGTAGGAGGGTGACTCATTGTGCTGCCAATAAAAAGAAAATACTTTTCCATTCCTCTTTTTGGGGTATATTGTTTTGTTTTTTTTTTTGTCTTTTTCAATAATTTTGGAAAAAGAATAAAAGAATGCTACGTTACAAATGAGGAATGAGTGGCGCAAACATACGAGTTCGAGACGCAAGGAAAAGACTTATGTTCAAAGCAAGGACACTTGAAAAAAATCCCTCCTGGGGCCAAAGGTGTCAAGACGTAAAGGCAAAGTGCTACAGGGCTTGCGTATATGCCATGTTTCAGATGGTTTGGTTCAGAGCAACATGGAGCCGACATTAGGCCAAAGACATGGGTATGGAACTGTGATTAATAAGACACACAATGGTAATATCCTTCAATGTAATTTTAACAAGCCCATAGAAGGTAAGCTCGGCGGTTTTTCATATTTAGAGAGTCTAAAAAAAAGTAAAAGGAGACTTTGATGGGGTACCTTTTTCGAAGGTAGTCTAGTCGGTTCGAAAAAGGGGTAAACTAGCACCGACAAGACGTCTATTCAAAACCATTTTAACGAGTGTGATGAAGACAAGATCACTCGGCAATTTTTTCATTTTTAAGGAGTTTGAAAAAATCTTAACTATGGACTCTGTTGGGAATGTTCTTCTGTACCATTTTAACGAGTGTGAAAGAATAAGGTCACTCAACGATCTTTTCAATTTTAGGGAGTCTGAAAGAGCTTAACTATGGACTCCGTGGGGGTTCCTTTTTCATAAATTTAGTCCCTCAAGCCCGAAAAAGGGTTAAAATTGTACCTGAGGGTACTCTTCTAGAGATCCGAGGACTCTAGAGTATACCTTTGTTTGTACAGTTGACCATCCAAACCGAAAAAGGGGTAAACTACCATCAGATAGACGTGACTTCAAATTTTAGTTTAACGAGCGTGAAAGGCCACAAGGTCTCTCGACAATCTTTTCATGTTTAGAGGGTCTGAAAAGGGATTAAAAGAAGACCAGTTATGTTTTGGGAGTCCTGAGGGTGAGATCAAGAGTGATAAGGAATCATGCAAATCAGGCTCAAACTCATAATCAGGAAAAACTGAAATGGACTCCTGAGCCTATAGTCTTTAGTGACAGCATGGACACCATAATACAACCAATATCTACCTAGGGCATCCATGTTATGGTAAGATCTACCACCAAATTACGACACTTATAAAGAAGCAATAATGGTTTTGTGTCGCAACTTGGTGGGATCGATCCTATGGAAAAGAGGAAAAGACAACGAGATGCAGAAAGTGGAATCCTGACTTAAATGCAACGAGTTGGAAAAATGACTTTTTACCAAAGGACCGTCAAAATGCCCCAAATCTCAAAAAAAAAAAATCCCAATACCCAAAGTAATACTTCCCGTGAACATCCAAAGAAGACTTTTGAACAATCTTAAATGATTTTCAGTTTAGAAAAAATGACAAAAGGGTCCGAAAATTGACAAAAAGAGGCCAAAACCCCTATAAATAGAAGTTGGCAGCTCATTATCACCATTGTTAATTCAAAAATTGACTAAAATCCAAAATGGCCCCTTTGTGAAAAGAATTGATTATGGGATCCTTGGTGGATGAAACAACCATCCGCTTGGACCAAGTATAAACTACCTCATCTTGCCATCTAATTCTTTATTTATGCATTTAGTTTCATTTT